>JAQIWA010000202.1:0-42656 GCA_034693305.1 Eueremaeus valkanovi | reverse complement strand
AATTTGTGAAAGTTTTTAATGAGAAAACTCTAAACAATTGCAAATGCTCTGAACCTACTACAGAATTCCGGTATAAGTTTATAATATAACTGACTAATGAGCGGAAAATTTCTGAACAAAAAGTTTAGAACAAATAATAAAATACATTATTATTTAAGCATTCATTTTAACCTTACATTCAATTCTTAAACTTATAATACGTTTACTTAAGTGTTATTTACTGTAATATAATCATAACTATTTTCACCTTTCTTCTTTTGCTTCATTTGTCATATTATATCTGTTAGGCTATATTTGCTGTATAAAAGATACCGGGATAATAATTAATGTTATCAGAAAAGACTAATGAGCCTAGAATTGCCCAGATGGGATCCATTTGATTCTGCCCAGGGACAAAATGTCACAATTCTGTTGTCGTAAAAATTGTATTAATATATCAATACTCGTTCGACAAAAGATATATTTATTTTTTATTCGACACATATTTTTATATTCTGATGAATAATAAAACTCTACGTTATATCAAATATAATACTCTGCATATAATCTTATGAATTATTTATTTTTATCTTAATTTTACAAAAAAATAATCGAATGTCAAAAGCATTTTCAAAATCAAGTTAAAAGTTAATAAAACGTCAAAACATTTTATATTCATTTATTTGTATAAATATTTTATGCAAAAGACTATTTATTCGGAGATATTCCGTATTTTTATTAGTTATAAATTATATTTTATTTTTTTTGAATATATCCTAAATGTTATCAATTATTTATAAGTGTAAGCAATAAGAAGTGAAACAGCGATCAAAACACGGCTTCCGTTTGTCGATCGGATATAATGACCAAAAATATCAAATATTTTTGTTTCCGTTTGTCATTTGATTTAATAAAACTTTTGATTCGACATAAATATAACTTTTTGAAGCCTTGTATACATTATTTATTTGTTTAAATTATTAATACAAATGTTTTCATTGATTATTAACGGATCGAACAAACAAATAGTAGCCGGGATGATTTAAAATATGAATTCATTCGTAAGGAAAAATCTAATCAATTCGATCCGACTGTCGATAGTTTATTAGAGCAGAAATATATCATAACTTAAATAAATTCATTTGTAATACAATCAAAATAAATCTATTTATGCCCTATCAGTAAAATATTTATACAGTAGTGAACTTCTGTTCAAAAAAACTTGCTGCTCATTATATTTCATCCATCAAAGTTTTATACGATTTATGCAATTTATGGATAATTTTAAAAACTAAAAAACTTTTATTTTATATAATTCTGTATTAGATTACATGAATTCCATTATAGAATAATTTTTTAGAAACTATGTTATTATATAAAAATTCTGTTTACTCAGTATTTTTCTTCTTATTCTGCCGTCTTTGTACAGTGCGTAGGTGCAATTACTTAATTTTATTTATATAACTTTGATGTCAAACATCTCCTGTTTTCGCAATGTCCACAAGAATTCACGAATACTTCAATAGAAGTGAAAACAACTAAAAAACATTTATCAGACTCTGATTAAAAACTTTTTGTTCACAGAATTTAAACTTTTTTTTGCTGAATTGTTTACTCTATACAAAATAAATGGGTAAAAACCCACTCATACTGGTCACCAGTATTTGTTAAATTCTCACGACGTCAGTCACTGTACAGACGGGGAATCTAATGTGTGTTTCACCTGTTCTTATATTTGATAATTACTTATCTCTTTCTATGATTTCATGCACTGTACAGTATGTTTGAAATCAAATAAACTTTTAACATAAGAGTTGAGAGTATTTTGTGAATAAATAAATTTTTATTCAAAAAAGTATTTGATTCAAAACTAATCATCGAAAGTGATGATTAACAAAAATAAGATAACCCCCTGCTGCAAGGCAACCCTCTACAACTTGTATTTGGATGACGGTGCCTTAGGCAGGTATTGGCACCGTCATCCAAATACAAGTTCTGGAGTGTATTATTCCGGCTTAAGCACACATTTGATTTCCTGTCTGTACATTAATAGTATTGTAAATATTCGTTAAAAAATAAAAGATATGGTTATATACGGAATAAATATAAAGGAAATGAACAGACATTGTGAAGAAAAATAAAAAATAAATAGAAAATTGATATAATATTTGAAAAATGTTGAAAAGCGTGAAAATTCAATTGATTTGTGTCTAAGAAAGCAGAACTATTTTAAGATACATGTCTTGAATCTAAAATATTTTTCACTTCTGTCTGATATTCCACTCAAAAAATATGTTATATTTTTTTATTATTGTGTATTACAAGAAAATTGTTATTTTCTTTTGAACATTTGGAAAGTTATATAAATATAAGTAAAACCAATCAATATATCAATGTCTTAGTGTTGTGTTTCTGACACTTCCAACAAATGTAACAAAAAAATAACAAAACTTTTATATTTCATAAATGCTTTTCTGGTAAATCCAATCGTCAAATAATATCTTAACTTTAATTTAATGTTTTTATATTAAAAAAGAAATATATTTTTTATTTATAAAATATTTTTAATGAATTTCTTTTCAATAGTTTGGAAAAAATAAACTTTGATTATAAGTGAAGTTTTATTTATGAAACTCAGAAGCCGTGAAATAATTTGTTTGAATCAAAATTGAATATTAAGAGAACATTAAATAATTCTCATTCAATAGTTGGTCTGAAACTTATTTGTAAAGAAAGTTCAGACAAATTGAAGTTTATTTCTAACTTTTGAATTTATTTTTGAATTTTTGTAAACATATTCTTAGATTGAAATAGAATTAAACCAAGCTTAAGTTTTGCTACAAAACCTTCGGATATATCCCGGATTATATGACTTCTTAAGATAAGTATAAGTAGTTTTCGTTAAGTAATAGTACTTTTCAAAGCATTATTATAAATACCCGGAGTATTGCTAAGTAGTATTAAGGAATTACCAAAAAAGTACAGAAAATATTGACGAAAATAATATCAATATTAATATGCATTATGTCTTCAATACATGAAACGAAAGGAAAAATACATTTATTTATTATTGATTCGAAATAGAGTTATATCAATAAATTGATCGATTATCTAGTTATCCATCAATTGAACTTATTGGCCCATTTATAGGCTTGAACAAATATATACAAAGATGACCATATTATACAGTTATTGTTTGTTCTTTCTCAATTAACTTGCTTAGATTGCTCCAATAAATTGTGTTCAGGCAATACATCTGAAGGCAAAAACAATTTAGTTATGATTTAATCGATTTAATAACACATTTAATCTGTTTGTCAGTTCACTGCTCTGCGTGTCGTAATTGACTGCAGCTCTGCTTAATTCTTGATTATATAATATTAACCCTAATAACTTGATAGACTAACTGATTTGAGTCAGAATTTATGGCTAATCATGGGGATAACCAGGCGATAGGCTCTGATGGCAACACACATTATGGTATTTTTGGCTTAAGTTACTTCCATGCAATTCTATCATGCTCAATTTAGTTTATTTCGACTAATTTGACAAGTTCATTTGAAAAGTTTATGTTTTTGGCCTAAATTATATATTTTGATGAACTTTCGATGTGATTAATCAATTTTATGCAATTTTGTTCAAAATAAGGCTCAAATTTGTAGACAACCCTAAGAATAGGCAAATATTATGACTGAATAATTTAAATTAAATAGGTGGGATAACAATTGTTATACATATTCCATGAAATCGGTGAGCTTGTTCATTCCTAGAAGTGTTAAATTATATTTACTTTCTGCAAATTATATCGATTTGTCTGATATAATCCAATCTATACCGCCGTCTGAGTACTCAATCATAAGATTCTGATATTTTATCAATAAATCTCGTATTCTATACAAACCAATGCCAGCACTGCTTACAACATAGCAATTGACTTCGGCTACTATTAGTGGTTGTTTTCTTTGCACTGAATATTAATATGAATTTTATTGATAGATAAAAGTTAGCAAAGGATTGAATTTTTTTTCCTCTAAGTTCTCAGTATATTAAAGTAAGAAGCTTAATCTTATTATTCACTTTAGAAATTGTTGGTAGCTTATAATTGCGAAATAAATATAATTATTAAAAAAAGACATTTTAGTAGACAAACAAATAAAACAGATTTCAAAAGAATTGCGAAAATTCTGTCATTCAATTGGAAAATAATTGGAAAGAAGTTCTTTGAAACCATGCGCTTGACTAGAATTTATACCAGGGTTATAGACAGAATATAATCTGAAAACGTCAACAACAATACAATGCAATTATTCTATATATTGTTTGCTTTTCTGATCGTCTTTCAGATCAATCTATTTTTTGGCTTAATTTTGAAGGATTTATAAACAAAACAAAAAAGATTTGCTTTTTTCCCATTAAATATCAGCTAAACATAAAAGCGCTGTCTTTTTCCTCGATATCCTTCAATAACTACGATATTCTCTATTTTTCTGTTATTTACTTTCAGTTCAGACAATATATGCACATATACTGTAGTGAATCGCCTTCAATGAGATTAAAAGCTTTTTGAGTCATTCATGTGATTCACTCGACTATTATTTAGCCATTTTTTTGGTGAAACACAAGTATTGTCTTCAATCCCTCTTTTTCTATCAGCCAATGAGGTAGAATTGTCTGCCAGTCCTCAGGTCTAATATGCTCTGTAATAAAATTACTCTAAGATATTAAAATCTATTGAGATCTGAAATTATATGTCCAATGATGAGTACAGTCCACTCCAGTACATGATATGGACAATGATATTGAATTATGAAATGAATGAGTGGATGCAGTCTTTCCATCAATACATTCAATTTCTAACTCTATTTAATATAATAGTGAAATGGAATTGGTTTTGAATATTGTATATAAATTATGAATGAATTTCAAATATTTATAAAACAAAACTATTCAACAAATTCTTTGTTCTTATTATTCGAATAAATAATTAATTTTATGCATATTTTTGTCAAAATTTAAATTCAAGTAATATTTTCTCGCATTAATTGAGAGTAGAGTATACACTATACAGAGTATATTTAATATATGAGACTGGCTGGCTACTAAAGGATCTCTGCAAGTTTAATCAACATGGCAGTCTATAACTCCTTAAAAAGGAAACGACAATAAATTAAGATAGCAACGAGCACATTTGGAATATTTATATTTATTATTTTATTGTTTGTTTATCCCTTTTGGTAATAAAAATCAACAGGATTATCATTCGTTAATGAGTTTTACGTAGCTCATAAGCATGACGACATGTAGACATGCTCAATCTATAATATATCTGTCAAGTTTAATTTTAGACATTTGATACTTAAATACTTGACTTCAGTTTCTCTTTTCTTCTATTTATAGAATATTATCTTTTATATACCTTATATATAATAGTACAGACAAAGAGTCTAATGTGTGTCCAACTCTGAGTAATAACTTTTATTATATTTTTGATAACTTCTTATCTCTTTCGATGATTTCATATCAGTTTGAAATTAAATAAATTTTTAACACAAGAGTTGAGATTAAAATAATTTTGTGAATAAATAATTAGATTTTTATTGAATAAATTATTTGATTCAAAACTGATAAGAAATCATCGAAAGAGATAAGAAGTTATCAAAACTAAGATAACAGGTATTACTCAGAGTTGAACACACATTAGATTCATTGTCTGTACCTTGGATAAAGTAAGCTACCTACACAGAATAATTTCATTGTTTGTTTTAAGTGCTATTCTCTTATTATTTTCTTCTATTATTCATGAATAGCACTAATCAACTGAAGTATAATAATCTGAAGAAATTATTTTCAAAGTAAACAAAATTTTTATCTAATAATAATAATTACATAAAAGAATTATTCATTAAATTAATAACGAGTTAAAAACGCGTACTATTTATCACGGGTTTAATCATCTAATTCAGAAACACATCCAGTTAATGAATTTTGAAGCAAGAATGTTTTTGACATAATTAAACCGAAGGCTTATTCAATAATTCATTTCTATTTGTTTCGCGAAAATTTTTAGTGACATATCAGTCGTTAGACTCAAACTTGAATTTAATGGCATTCCTTTGATAGCGATATTGGTTGCAAGCCTTTAGGCTTAACCTATCTATTACTTGGATGTAATTTACAAACTTCTCAATGAGATCTTGTCAGACATAATACTATTGTTCTATCCATTCATTTGTAAGTTTGAATTCTTAAAATTCTAGCTCTTATTCACTAAAGAATAGATAAGTTTTTTATTATAAAGAATATGTATATATAGGGAGAGAAAGAAAGGATAGCTTTCTCTTGAATTTGAATGCAATAAAAGTAATAAAATTCGTAAAAAACTATTTTTCTGTTTAAATATTTGATTTATGAAGAAATACAGAGAATATAATAAATTACTGTAGAAAAAAAATTTCTTCTTCTTTTCCCTCTCTATTTGAATATAAAATCTGAACCAATATTGCGAACACTATTATCTCGTGGGACCTATTTTTTATGTTCACAAAAAAATAAATGAAAGTATAGTCGGAATTATTTTTAAACATCTTTAAAATCTATGCAAAGCTTAAGCACTTTTTTCTTGGATCTTATTTATTTATTTTTATTTTGAATTATGCCCAAGGAGCAATTCTCACAGAAAAATTGAATTTGAATATAACCTTGTTATCATATTTATGAGTTCAGCGGAAAGGTTTTGAATAAAAGTTGAGAACAAATCACAACAAAAAGATATCATTTTTGTATTCATTTTTACCAAATTAGCGAATATTCTGTTCATTCATTCATTTGTTTAATTTTGTACTAAATATCCTCTAAAAATGATTCCGGGAATCAGAGATTGTGACTTATGCTCAGGAGTAATCTGAGGTATACCTGGGCTCTTCGATCTCACCCAATTATTTATGGTTTGAGCAAGAATGACCTGGGTTGTCAGACAGGACCGCAAAATTCTGCAGTGTTCGACTTCACAGTTACAGTTACGGAGGGTCCAGGTCTATCTTCTTAAATTTGTAGCACCCACCCCTTAGCGGTCCCTGGCTTCATTGAAATCCTCGACTGTACAGGGTAAGTGGTTTAGTCATATTGAACTGACGATTAATCTCTATACAGTAGGGGTAGCCAAAGCGCCATTTTGGACCATTTTCTGTTCGCCCTATTACCTTCCCCCCTACCCCAAGTTTTATCGAACTTGGCCATCCCTAGTGTTAGTCAGTCAATCAGTGAGTGAGTTTGAGTCAACTACGGCGACCTGGATTATAAGGACTAGAACTGAAGGCCACATTGACGAAGTTAACCTGAAATGCCTCTCATGTGCTGTCTTACAAATACCAATCAATTATTAATGTGTTTACATATGTTAGGATCGAAGTGGGATTTGATCGGTCAAGAAGATCGCTAGCATTCCCTTGAACAAGATGAAAACTTAAAGTAAACTTGTTTAAGTGAAATAAAGTTATAAATATATGAATAAAATAAAATTCGGCTCTGGTAGAGAGCAGTTTAGCCAGAACCATTTTTACCAGTGATGCTTAAATATGGACGCGAATAGTTTATTGAAATGGTATTTATATGCTATTCGGTCTGTTCTATACAACGGATAGCTTATAGGCAATATGTCAATTTGACCCAGCAGTTTTTCACAGTAAGCATCACTCTCTGCAAGTTTTGCAAAAACATGACTAAAATACAGAATATATTTATTAAATTTTAACGAAGTTTGCGAAATAGGAGTTAATTAAACATAGATTAGCTAGTTCATTAATTATACATTAGATCTAATCATCAACATATGTTTCTTGAGCTTAAAATAGAATGACCAAGGTGTAAATGAGCTGCTCAATCGTATTAGTGGGAAAATGTGCTGATAATGAAGCGGACCTGCATTTCAATAATTCTTATAATAATAATAAATAATATTATTATAAGAATTATTGAATTATTATTATTAATAATATTAATAACTAAACAAATGAATGAAATTTGATAATTGAATGATGAATTTAATTGTGCTTATTATCACCCCTGGCACTCCCCACTTAATTATAATGTTATTCACTATAAAATAAAGGATGAAATGAGTATAAAAATAATTATTTAATCTGAAATCGATTGACTCTAATTCAATATACATTTGATTTAAAATAATTAGAATTAAGCCATAATTATAATCAGAGAATATTTTTATTGAATAACAACAACATATTTAGTGTAGATTTGATTTATTATTCAAATCCAGTTATTATCTCAAACCATAAGTCGGAAGACAAAGGAAATACTGAATAGTTATTAATAATAGAAAATATGACAATTTTTAGTCAGAGATAGGCAATGGGTCCGACGACAGGGGGGTTAGCCAAAATTTTGCCCAAAAGGGGTGGAATGAATCAATTTTTGTCGCCCAAAAGCGCCCCCACTTTCGAGTTTTCCCGCAAATCATCGAAAAACAAAGGGGGGTCAGCCTCAGCCAAAATCATAGGAGGTGTTAACCCCCTCTACCCCCATTGCCTATCTCTGGTTTTTAGTAAACTTTAGTCTACAGTATTTCAATTATCTAGCATGGCTAAATAACTTTTTAGGCAATGTTGCAACCAGTGCAAGAATTAATAATTTAGACCAAGAATCTAAAGAATATAAACATTACATTAACTTATATTTTAGAGATTATATAAATAGTTTATATTTATAATTGATAGCAAGTGTTGTATAACTGAAAAGTGTTGGTATGAATGCATTAATGCACTTATGCTAATGTAAAGTAATGTTAACATCAAATACGCTGTCATTCTGTTAAATAAGTAATACATAGTCTGAACGATAAATGATTACGAATTTGTCTATAATTGTGAGTCTAATGCATGTTCTGAGCACTGATTCCTTTATTCGGTTCAAATAATTTTATAAATAGGATTCAGACCCCTCTCAGCTATATTATCATATTCTAACCCAGAATATTAAATTAAAAATATTACCAGTATAAATATTCAGAATATTACTGAGCGTACAGTCAAATCAATACTGGCCTAAAGGTGTCATAATATTAATAAATTTCAAGAATATTTCTGAATTGAATCCATAATTGAATTACTGGAAAAAAAATTCAACAAATATTCTCTTCAGTCAAAGCTCAGACAAAATTAATTTAATTAATTATTTTAATTTTCAGCAAATAATGAGTAGAAAAAGATAAGCAAATAATTAATTTGAAAATAAATATAAAAAAAGAATTTATTAAACGAGTCGTTAATAATTGAATTATTTAATTATAAAAGTGAGTGAAAGTCCTCTGAATTCTGAAAAACTTGTCAACAATTCTATAATAATTTCATTTAAATTCAAGTAAACTCTTGTTATGCTTTTCAAATGAAATTTGAGATTAGATCAGAGGTGGGCAGATGTATGACCAGCTTGAATTTGAGCCTTTCTGGGGTTGGCTGGGGCTGAGTCTTGAGTATTTTTTGGAGAAAAATGAAGTCAAAATCGGCGCAAAATATAATATTTTTGGCCAATACTTGTCAAATATAGCCAGGTCTGATCAAAATGGACCACATTACGGTTAAATTTAACCTGATCACTGTTAATTCAACTTTAAGAGAACAAAACTATAAACTTCTCTTTTATAAATAAAGCAGGCTTAAAATCCTCTCCCTTAATCCCCCCCTGGGCAAAATTGCAGATTTATTGCCATAGTTTTGAGAAGTCTGCTCACCTCTGGTATACTGTAATAGTTTATTAAATATTATATAAAACTAAAGTAATTAATGGAAACAAGTAATGAGAAGACATTAAGTTTTGAAAGACTATATTAATGCTTATTATAGTGAAAACCTGAGATCAATATACAATATAATAGATATAATAGCATTGCAGTGCATAGTAATCCATAAGAAATGTAAATCTTATTTATTTTGAATAAAAAATAAGT
Source organism: Eueremaeus valkanovi (assembly GCA_034693305.1). Classification (NCBI taxonomy): domain Eukaryota; kingdom Metazoa; phylum Arthropoda; class Arachnida; order Sarcoptiformes; family Eremaeidae; genus Eueremaeus; species Eueremaeus valkanovi. Next base: position 32,716 of record JAQIWA010000202.1, on the reverse strand, counting down.
TTAAAGAAAAATCGAAAATATTTTTTTGTTAAAAGAATTGTATGTAAAAAGAGTAGCGAAAAGAAGAATGGATTTGACATTTCCTTAAGATTTTCTCCATCTTTAAGCATATTAACAATGTTTCTAATCTTTTTGGCAAATCCTTGCCTGGGTTATGTGCAGACACAATTTTTAGTATTCTGGAGTTAGTCTTCAATATCATTGATTCAGAAATGTTTTTAAATCAGAATTCAGTACAAAATTATGTTTTCTTTTAATATTAATATTATACTAAAAATGAGCTTTTCTTTCGGCGATAAAAACAAGCCGTAGATTAAAATACTGGTCAATAATAGCTGTGGCGGTAATGGAAATGAAATGATTGTCTCATTTTTTGTGGTATTGTTTGTCAGATACCCTGATTACTCTATTAATGTACAGCTATTTATTATCAATAGATGACAAGTAATACAATGAATGTTCATATAGAGAGAGAAAGAGTGAGTTTTATTATATGTTATATTTATTATCCGTTCATTATATCCGAAAATTGTCAAAATGAGCATAAAATAAGAGTATATTTATAATTATAATAGAGTTTTATATTTTATATCTCATATTCAATCAGTATTTTGTTGACCGCAAAACATGAACACTTCTGAACACAAAATTGTTGGACTCATGGCTTAAGGGGTGAACTGAATGCTATAAAAATATTTTATATTCTATTAATATATTTATTGATTGTTATTGAAGCGAATGGAAATGAGCATGATGTGATGAATAAACATGATCCAATTTAAATGTCAGATTACCCCATAAGAGCCAACTGAGTCGTCCGAATATTTATTTAATATTTATATTTTTTATCTCTACTCCACTCACAGACTGTGTACTTAAAAGCTTAAGAAAACTTTAAGAACTTAAGACAGGGTTTATTTTATAGCACATTATATTACACGTCGATATTATATCTCCAGCGAAAGTATTTCTATTATTCCTATCATTTAATTGTCTAAAACTTTATTCACTCGATTCGATAATTTATATTGTTTTGTATTAATAAGCAATCGAACCATATGTATCATATAGTGTCCGTTGGATTTCAATTAGTAGACTACATGGATGTTATCTTAAAATAGTCGGCTAATTGAGAGTTTAATTATAGCAGACAATTATTTTTCTAAGTAATGGATATTAAGACAGATTATGTAAGACTTGATTTATAAATTGTTTGAATAACTTTCGACTATTGAGTTTCACTCCGGGGTTGGCAATGAAAACAACAAAATCTCTTTTATGTAAAGCTATGCAAACATTTCAGTTGTCGTTCAGTTATTTTAATTGTAATTTTTATTGCAGTTAAATATTTGAAATGACTTTTTGAAATGAAAAAATATAAGGTGTGCAAGGTAGTGCATACTGCGCGGCCCCCTTCAAATGAAGATATACTTCACTGTCGAACACATTAAAACTCTGTATAGGTGTTATGCAGTGAAGTATAAATCCCTTACATCTAATATTGAAATTTATATTTATAGATGAAAACTGTACTAAACTTACATAGATTTTAAGTGGAGTCAAAATTAATAAACTAACATATCATATGAATTGACATTTTTGGAGAGTATGCAAATGTGGGGGTGAGTGAAGTGACATTGGGTGCCTTATGGCACTGTTACGATTGCAACTGTAGATTCCTGATTAAGTGAAGCATTAAAACAAATCTGTTTAAATGTTATTTGTAATCTTACAAGGGTACTCCATTAATGTTGCCGGATCCCGGATTAAATTAGTTTATTTTCATTCTGATTCTCCCCAATGTCTCTAAAAAATCATTAAAAAATCGAACATTTTCTTAGAATTGGAGAAAATCTCAATAATCTTCTACAATCCAAATGGGAATTATCGAATTGCATTCAAAATTAAACTGGATCTTTTCAATTCGTTTTTCGGATTCTAAGAATAATCAAAATGAAAAGACTGACTCGTATTCAGCATTCCCATTGCATTGAAAGGAATGCCATATAATATATGCTTGCTTATTTATATTTTATTAATAAAGAGACTTTCATACATACATACAAATGTATTCTTGATATTTGAATAAAATGGTTATCTTTCTTATTGAATGAAAGAAAGCTGAGTGAGTGAGGGGAGTGAGGGGAGAGAGAGAGAGAGAGAGAGAGAGAGAGAGAGAGAGAGAGAGAGAGAGAGAGAGAGAATGGATAAGAAAGACAAATATGATATGATATCATAGGCCGCATACCATTGGTTTTCTCTTTTATTTAATAAAGACTTTCATTAATATAATTAAAGAAAAAATGTAATTAAGTTATTATTATTATATGAATGAGAAGTACTGTATATGATATCAATGTCTAAATATAAGAGTAACCCAATAAAGGTCTGAAAGAAGACCAAAAACAGATCAAAAAGCCATTAAAAGCAATGAATAGATAGAATGCGTGCAATAAATAGGAATTCTTTGATTGCATTCTTTGATTGCAATTCTTTAGATTTGATTTATTCTTAACCTAATTCTAAATATGTTTCAAAAGACTTACTCTTTTCTTGTTTCGATTCACATGAGTCGGATCAACCCTGGAGTTGACCGGAGCGTCGTTATCCAGATAGAGATGAATACACATTCTTAAGTAAGCATAAGATATGATCGCCAGTGGAATGAAGTACTGGAGCGCTACCAGAGTGTGGTTGTAGTGGCGGAACACTTTAGGGCTCAGACCTGTGTTATGACAAAAGGGCAAACTGTAGTCCTGTTTCTCCTCATCCCATACCAGTTCCACATTGAATGCTATTAGTGTTGGTATCGATGAACAGATCGATAATAACCAAATGGCTATTATTATAAACTTGGTCTTCAGTTTAGTGGCTCTGGCCTGCAATGGGTGCAAAACAGCGCGGTATCTGTCCAGTGCTATGGCTGTCAGTGTAAATACGGAAACATTGACCGAGATAGTTTGAACGGTAGGGCAGAATGAGCACATAAACCAGGGCAGATCCCAGCGCTGTAGCAGTGCTGCCTGGAATTGGAACGGTATGGCAAAGGCGCCAATGAGTATATCAGCGAACGCCAGGTTCGCTATGAAATAATTGGTTACACTTCTCATACGCGCCGAACGTAAGACAATCCAAATGATTAATGAATTGCCAATCACTGCGCACAGGGATACACAACAGTAGCAAATGGACAGCAATATCGCCAGTTCTGTCGGCACGTCATACAAATTGAATTCCTCATCCGATTCATCGCTAATGTTCTGATGAGTCGGATCTTTCAGGTGATAGTCATCTGTGGAGTAAATCGTTGTCTCATTGACTAGACTTGGAATCAGTTGAGTAGTGGTCGACAAGAGTAGCGAATCGGTTGAATCCATTGCAAACTTTTTTATATATACTGTAAATAACTTTTAATTAACTTATATTACATTCACTGATAACTGTATTCTCCAAACAATATAAGTTAAAACACTTTTCATGTCTTTCTATAAGAAATTCTTAACAATTGTCGTCAGTTTAGAGAATATCAATCAATTGTATACTTATGTTATGACCAGTATTTGATTGTAAGCCCTCAACGACTGTCTTAGTAACAGAGCATATAATACATAGCTGTTTGAACATTAATGATAAGGTTCTGAGCCATCGATTCACTCGAGGAGAACATCCTTTCGAATGTAAAGTCAAGTCTTTACTGACACACAGAATGCGATGCTATTGACGACTGTACGCAACCTATGCTCACAATGAGATCGTAAACTCTATAGAAGTATAGAATAGTTTAATCCAATAATAGGTGGTATCACTGTTGGGCTCGACTGCAGCACACATTCTGCGTATAATAAATGCTATTTTTTTAATGTACTCTCCTATGCTTTCGCTGACAATAGTTGACAATAGTTGACAATAGAGTCTATAATTGATTGAATTATTAGTCATTTTCAGGTTTGATCGATTCTGGGAGGGGTATGTTCTGGTTAATGATCAACATCTTGTTAGATAAACATCCATATTACATCCTGCTAAACATATTTATACACTTATCTTTATTATGTTGACTAATCTAGTTTACAATTCTTCAAAATGACCTGTACACATTTTAAATTAGAGGGAGTATTTCTAGGTTAAATGAATAATAATTATAATAATATTTAGGTTTTCATGCTTCGAAAGTCAGGCTCAATTTCCTCGTCATTTTGCACTCATCTATGCTTTTGATTAATAAAATTTAATATAAAAATGCACTGAACTGTCTGTCCGAGTCTGACCACCCCATTGCCCATTTGAATATATGCTCTAATTCTTATTTATAGTGAATCACATGAAAGCAGAGTAAATACCAATCGAAATGATAGGTTATAGAGAGCTAATGGCACTGGTATTATACCAGAATAGATGGTAATGCAGTCCAAAACATATTAATGATAATAATTTCATACTTTCATGATTTTAATATCCTTTACACGAAAAATATTTTCATTTCAAATCCATGTTTTATTCATGAGTTGATTATATAAAACAAATTAAGAATTTGACCAAACATTCAAACGAAGAGATGCTTTCAATTCGGAAAACTTTGAACCGTCTGTTCAGTCTATCACTCCTTATATAAGATTTAATAATATTATTCACTTTTTAATCATTTCAAAGCATTTCTCATATTTTTCTAATTTAATGTTTGAAATTAGAAATACGATCATCTGATGGGCGTATATTCAGATCTGGGTCTTATGTAATCCATTATACATTTTGCTGATTCGGATTTCAAATGAAATTTGATAAATATTTAATAGAATTTAATATTCAAAGTTCAAAGATTAATATGGTATGGAATGAATATACTGTACTCAGTGTACTGGTTTAATTTTCAGATATGAAAACATAAAAATTTTGAACTCTCTTGGGAAATACACCCGCAATCCATGTAGGTTGGTAAGATAAGTGGCCTAAATGTGAGGCAATTTTAAACCGAAATCACAATTTATTGCTTGGTAGACACTATCTGAGCGACTGACCTTGCGTATCTCTTAAATATTGAAATTATTTAAACACAAAAAAATTAATTTTTATACATTGAAAGAATTTTAAGTTTATATTGAAGTTCTATATAGCACTTGAATTTAAAAATAAATTCAATTATATATTCAAGCATAACTTTGATTTAATTCAAAACTCGATATACTGTATATAACAAAAGAAAATTAAATTAATTAATCATATTTGCAGATAAATTCCAATATATATTAAAAGTCTTGAGTTTTGATATATTTCTCAATAGGTTGCGATAACTTGAATATATCTTTTTTATTTTTATTTACAATTTTGATTTTTAAATTCTACTGATTTTTTGTCAATCAAGTTAACCGACTGATAGAAATTGAAATTCAAATATAATAAAATACAATTTTAGGTTGTGTTGACTTCTAAGTGCAATTCCAAAAAAAATTCAGCATATCTTCCATAGGTTTAAGAAAGTATTGCAAGAATTTTGTAAACAAATCAGTTTTGGTCTTATTTTTACTCTTATTTAATAGATGTTCGTCTGATAGAGCAAAAAACAATGTGGAGCATGATTGTGATTTAGGTTATACGATAGGAACTTACTCTTATTGAGTATTTCAATAAGCTTTCGGCTCCTTTTCATCCAATGTATACAAAGTAATTCTTTGCACAGAATTAGAGTCCGAATAAAGCAATTAGTTTTCAATTAATTACTATTTCTTAATATATTTTCTGTTCTCTAAGAAAATATAAATTAGTTAATAAGAAATTCAGTCTATAATCGATTGGCTCTCAAAACTCATTGCCTATAAACTCATTCTACATTAACTTTTCTGATACAGAATTATGATTCAGAGTATTGTGAATAAGACTTACATATAATATGATATTAAAAATAAAAAGCTATTCATTAACTCAGACATCAAATTCATTTCGAGTCTCAACTATTAAACTAATGATATTCCAAGTCATTAGGACTGAAAACAATTATCAGAATTGGTATCTCTTTGGCCGTAAAGAATGTAAAATAACATTCATTTGAAGCCGAATTGAATTTTGTAAAAAAATAGAATTTCGGAATATTCTATAGAATCAGCATGGGAATTTATTCAGATTAGTCATATACCCTGTAGTTTAAACATAACATTAATATTAATCTGAAGATTATTTTTGAATTATAAATGAGTAAATCGACTAATGCTTGAATAACTAAGAGATTGGAAAGCGAAGCGAGGGAGGTTGAGAGGGCGTAATCTGATCAAGGTGGTCTGGAATAACGAGTTCTTCTTAAAAAGATATTTAAAATATATTTTGATAGTATTTTTAATGGAAATATTAATGTTCAAATAACAACCTAGTACAGATTAATAATATTAATGAGTTCTGAATGTAATAGATAAAATTTGACCAGTACAATATGAGATTTTCTCAATTAAGAAAGTCTGAAGGTTAACAAAAATGACCTGTACATTTTAGGTTTCCTCCTGTTAGTCCAAGACATTTTATAAAAATGGTATACAGGGCCAATTTTGAACACAAACAGTTAGTACGGGGTTACTTTTCTGAAGCATCAGTCCAAGAAAATTTTACCAGTCTCAGATATTGACTTGAAAGCCAAGTTCAGTTATATATAATAATTAAGTGATTAAACAAATATAACTTAATTCAAGTATTCATTCGGTTTATGTAAACATATAGAAATGAGCGCAACATTTCAAAATATTGATACAATGCTTTGTGCTTGCTACTTTTGTTAGGGCACAGTCATATAATTGACTCGTATTTGAATTGATTAAAATTCTAGGAATCAAATAAAAGTATCAAATTCTGAGTGCTTTTCAAAGAAGCTTCCATTGCATACAGACTCTGATCTACAGTATACTCATTAAAATTTTATTTGCATTTCTAAACACTAGTAATGAAATTGGATTACTTTATTGGCTTCTGAAGCCAATCGAGTCAACGTTTTTTTTGGGCAAACACTATATAGAGTGCAATCTGTCTACTAGACAGAACTGACGAGTAGAGTATGGATGACATGAGAAAAATTGCTACTAATTGTTGACAAACAATAAGAAAAATGAGTATATCTTAAGTGATTGAACGAATGATGAGCTGATGTTCACATATCTTGAAGCACATTTCATGTACCCTGAATAGACTTTGATTTTCGCTGCTAATGATTGAATAGAAGATTATTTGTTCGCTTAATCTTTAATCTTAGAAAATAAATTCAAACATATAGAACCCTATTTTTTGAAAGAGCCAGCTCCTATTTGCCTGTATTCATCCGCACTTATCATTTGACAACTAAATTAAAAGAGTAAACCATTTCTGACATTATTTGGAATAAAAATATAATTTCCTTATCAGTAGAAAAGTTTTGAATTAATTTTTTCCTTTTAAGTGAAGATAAAAGTTAATTAAAATTATATTATTATTTGTTTTGCTTTTTATTCAAATTCTATGAAAATTTCATTATTTTCTAAAACTTATTAAAACCTTATTTCAAATCTGAGCTTCACTTTTGCGTAGTCAATGACATCACTCAGAGTGTAAATCTAAAATAAAGGATCGAGATAAACAAATTTGACATGGCTCATTTAATTTGTAGCATATAAATTGAATAGATAAATATTTGAAATGAACAAGCAAATCTATTATTAGTTAAGGTATAACTTCATTAATATTTTGCAACATTTGATTCAATTGCCGATTACTTATTGCCATTCTTTCAGTACATATTATCCATTCTTCTGAATGCGATTCCATTCCCCATAAGCACCACAATTGAGTCATTGGCCACTTTTATCTTTTGAACTCTTCTTTGAGGCGAACACAACACCTGACCATTCATTTGCATTCAATCCATAGCCAAATGCTCTATACTTATCGATTCTACGCTACTTCTACTGAATTATGGCGAAACACATCCGCGACTACTATTCCACCCAATTAGCCCTTCATTGGTTTGTATACACTGTTGACAGGAATATGGCTTTCCATACGATTCCTTATAGAAACAGAGATTCAGGTCTGGGCCAGAGAAGTAAGATTTGGTCTTTGCTAATGAATCCTAAATGATGTGGACGTTCCGGAAGATAGCGTTCGGGGACTGGCTTTGGAGTCTGGAGTCCAGACTGATGTCAGTATTGATTCTAAAGCACTATAAATAGCAATCTTGTAATCAGTGTGAATGCGATTTTCGTTAATTCAGTTCCGCTTCAAATACTTGGCATCCGTTGTACCACTAATTTGACTCAAATATAAATATCTTAATATTAAACAAACAAATAAATACACAAAATATGATATTTTTTGTTACACTGAATAAGTCCTGAAAATTATTGATTGAATTCTTTTCAAAAAGAATTCTTGAATTTAATTGAATTATTTTATTTTGAAAACATTTAATTAGTTTTCATATACTCTTTCACTTAATTGTTAATAAAAATTTCATTTTCTGAGAAACTGAACTAAAAATAAGTAAAAATATATTGAAAAACATTTTACATAAGATTTAAAGATTATATATATCTATAGAAACCATATTTCATATAATTTTCAACTATTATATTCAATATGAAAACAAACTGTAATATTAAATGTCAAGATTTCTAAAAGTGTTTGGAAATGGGTTTACTGAACAACCATCGCATTACGTAAATAGTGCCAAGTTAAGATTAGCACTACTTATATTGATATTCTCTGCAATTGACTGCATAAAAGATCTAATGATTTATTTTTATTTTATTTTACCGATCATTTGATTCCTTTTTTTAAATAACTGGATAATTGAAAACACATATTAAACCTCTCTAAGGTGAGCACACTTGAGAAAATTTTTTTGTTCAGGTAGAGTGGTGTTCACAATACAGAGGTTAAGTGTACAGTATATCTGGCAGTAAATATTGTTATTTTCAAATATTGCATCCATATTGATTTATACCTATGATATAATAAACATGCACTTCGCCATGGGCATCTAAACAGCATATTTCCAGCTTACGCCCAATATGCCCGGCACATTTCTTTTTGAATTATTGTTCTGATTTTTGATATCAGAGATGCGAAATATCCAACAAAGAATTCACCTTATATCCAATAATTAGCCTGATTAAAGTTACTACGTTGCCCAACTAACAAGTAAGATAAAATAAGCTTGCTAATAATAATAAGGTAATTATGCTCATTAATAATGAGTCATTATCATAAGAAAGCTTATTTTCTCTTTGATATTTAGTTAAATCAGACTCTGGTTAGGCAATAGTAACTTTAATCAGGCTAATTATTGGATATAAGATGAATTCCTTGTTAAATATTTCGCATCTCTGATATCAAAAGACATGCTGTCTGTGAATCAGACAAAGTCGGCATAACTTCCGGAAAACCAAAACAATTTTTGTCTGACTTTTCACTTAGAAAGACATGATTTCTATTTAATTTGTATTATGTGTTGAAAGTCTCGCATAACTCATAAGATCTTAATTCGATATTCTTATTGATCGCAAGTTTTAAATGCGAATGTGTGTGCACTCAACTAAGTTACCAGTGCCACTTCAATACAGTTAGCACTGATTTGCTGACCTTTTATTCGCCGACAAACATAAGTTTGCCATTTTCTGGACTTATAATGAGAGCAAACCTTATAATTGTTGAATTGATTGCTCAGAACATAATTATATTTTCCAAAACTGATTTGGATTTATCTGTTGATAGAACTGATTGCCTGAGAGACGAGAGGCAATACAAGTGTAACTTTGCCATTGATTGGCTCAACTGTCGCCTACAATCTTAACTATATATCCAGAACTATATACTGTATATAAGAGAGTGTCACCAATCGATGGTCACGTAATAAATCTGATCTTTTCTCTTGTTTTTCGAGTAAACTTCTTGTCTTCAAATTTATTCTTCAGGCAAAAGCAAAACTTGATGTCTGCCCCTATTATCTTAGTTGAATTGATTCAAGAAAATTCAATTATTTTTGATTTTTTATTTTGAATTCTATTGTTTAAACAATATTTCTTAACATTTATGAATACTTTTGAATCAATGAATATAATGCAGAGATATTTTAATAGTTTTTTTTCTTTTATAACTATTTATATACAAATTGATTCAATCGACAAAATAGATAATAAAATGGTTAATGAATAGAAAAAAAATTATTTCAATTTCAAAGTTCAATAAAGCCATTCAATTGAATTGAATGATTGTTCAAATGTTTGTCTTTCTATATCTACTGAAGCGAAGAAAAGCAAATAAAATCAAATTCAATCTTAATTCAAATAAAATCTGTTTTTTTGTGCACTAATACAACAGGGATTGTGATAAACAGGTGCTATGTATTGAAAAATTTCCGAAACGACTACTTAATAGCAAAAAGTGAACAGGGCCACTTTGCTCAGACATTTCATCTAAAATTCTATCAACGCTTAATGTATTCCAGATTTTTTAAGACCGAAATATTAATACAGTATTAAAATAATAGAAAGTTTCAAATGTTTTAATACTTTAATCGCATTATATTAGAGCAGAGTTTCGCCTCAAATAGGATTTAAAACAATAACAATAATTAATGTTATTAAATAATAACATCAGTGGTGAGCAGGGTGATATAAAATCTTAGCTAGATTTTGATCGAGTACATCCTAGAATTTTGGCTAAATGCTGATCTCTCCCTGGAATTAATCGGAGAAATATGGTCTCAATAGCAAGCACAATTTAAAAAATTTACCAAATATTTAAAAAATTCACTAAAATTTTTTTACATTTGATCCAGCTAGCTTTAAAATAAGCCTCTCTGCTAAATTGCATTGCTTAATATACAATTACATGACGTCATTACTGTATATCATATACGAATTGGCGCGTATTAAAAAAAATCCTCCCTGTAATGCCCCTGGGAAAATTGGCGAAATTGCGCAATTAACCGCCTGGCTCTGTGAAATTCACCTTGCACACCTCTGGTATTACATAAAGTATTCTATTATTGTGAAAGAATTAGAATAAAAGAGCGAATATTTTTAGAATTATTCGTTAATTAATTGAATTAATAATTTGAACAAGGACAGGCTTACATAAATTATATGATCTAGAATCTAGATTCTAGATTATAATTGTATATTATTCAACATTTTCAACAAAACTTCATTTTTAACTTATTATATAATTTTTCGATTATTTTTAATAATATGTCAAATAAAGTGAGAACCGATAGTCCCAACCAAATGCCCAAATGTCCGCCAATGCCACCGATGAACTGTTCCAGAGATAAATCTTCAATATGCCTGATTATGGTAAAGGGTGAGTGATGTAGTTTTACTGAGATGGTGGAATTGCACTTGGTGTTAAATTCATCCCTACAGAGCGTCTCATCCCAAATGTTCACTACTTTGCCATCGATTTCATATATAAATTGCGTGCATTCGGGCGGACATTCTTCGTAGCATTTTCTTCGGGCGTCGATATAAGCCATATAATTAAGCTCTGATTTCTGACAAAACTTATCATTGATTTCGATGATATTTGGAGTAATCACTCCATAATAGTCCAGACAATTGCCAATTGGCTGCAGTGATCTCCTTATGCACCGGTCTATACACTGTTCCCTCATTTTGTATCTGCTATCAGCCGTGTAATTATGACAGCCTGTCCTCCAGGGCTTCTCCAGAAGTATGGAAATGCTTTTAGTGAAGAAAACTTCGTAATAGATTCCCTTTCCTATAGTAAAGTATGAGTAATCCAACTGGGTCGGTATCATAGTCTTCGGGTGGACAGTCATTATAATGTTCTGGTGTGTCGGACTGTAGGAAAACAAATATTCTCGTACTCTAACAGTCAATTCAATGCTTGGATTCCTGTCGTAAGTCATTATAACCTCATTCTTAGTGTCACTTAATTTACTGAAATAAGTGAAACATTTTCTCTCTTCGTATATGCTTTCGACCACTGATGCGCTTTCGCTGCAAACACTGCCATTAGAGTTGAGATCCACTTCTGAACTCTCTCTTAAGTTTTCAGATATGAAAACACATCTGGATATGAGCTCTGATTCTTTCAAACTATAGTTCTTCATAATAGCACTGGCCTTATGATCGGCAAAAGCTTTTTGTTGGTATTTGGCAAACATTATCTGTTTTTCAGTTATATTACTCTTGTGATCATCCGTATCATCCGGTCTATAATCGGGGTCATATTCTCCTTTATAAAGTTGGCCCAATTTAAGTGGACTTATGACAAAAGGAGCACAGATTGTAATACCGGGCAGTTCTGACACATCTGGTGCTAGACTTTCCATTGATATGATTGTCTCGTATTTCATGTATTGTTTCGTTATCTTCAATACGTTGTCCACAAAGAGGTAAAGACAGAGAAGTAATAAAAACAATTTCAATGCATTAGTAAAACTGATTTTGCTTTTGAAAGATTCAAAATATGTTCTGAATATAGATTTCGATTCCTTTTCCTCTTCAATCTTAGCCACACTGTTGGCATTCACGACAATTCTGTTGGCATTGCTGTCATTAATTATTTTATTAATATTTAGAGGAAATTCATTCGACATTCCTATCAATTGAATCATTTCTATTACTAGACTTGCTTTCGGCCAAAAAGTAGAGTTTATTTAAATATTTTCACAAATATTCATATGAATTATTCAACGCAAATAATTATAAGAATATTCTGGTTTAAATTCCATAATGACATTGAGCACCAAAAAGCAACAGAATATGAAATCTGATAAAAAACAACTGAAAATTGTTTTTGAGAGCAACTCAATTAAGTCTTATCTAAATGTATCGAATATACACTATTCATATGTAAATCACTATTTGTTTAGTTTTCATGATATGAATGCATAAACACTGAAAATTACCTACCAGTCATATTATAACACTTGAATTTCTTTAAACACTTTACCAATGATTAGGTCAATAAATGAATTGTTTTTGATTTCATTTTCATTTTTCTGTTGCATAAGTAATGAGAATTATTCCTCTGATTTGACCGCGAGCTAAAAGTTTGACATTTCTTTCAAGTGTCAAAAATAAGTAACACTAAGAAATTGAGACAGCAATTTGGTGAGAACCAAGCTAATCTATAGTCTTTTTAATTAAAAAGTTTAATACAGTTTTCAAATTCATGAATAAAGTGGACATAATTTGAAGATAGAATAGAAATGAAAAATAAATATTAATTTAGTTATTAATCCAAACAATTATAATTTGAAACACAATATCTATGAATAAGCATTCAATTATGGAGACTAAATTAATTTTTCTGATATCTAATCAACCTGGCCATTTTTACATTTTGTTGTTTAGAAGTGATGATGGCCACTTCTACTTATTACCCCAGAGAGTAGTCATTTTGAGATAATGTATTCAATTGAATAAAACCCGTTTCAGGCGTTTAATTGAAAAAATAATTATATTGAATAACTTCAGTGCCGACAGTCCCAGCCATATGTGCGCGTGTCCGCCCAGGTTGCCGATGAACTCTGCCTCTCCCATTGCTTCTTGGTGGTAGACCTGTGTGTATAGACTGGTGTCTAGCCTTACATCGATTACAGATGTATTCATATTCGATGTCCACATGTCCTCCGCGTACATGATCTCAATGGTCTCCTCCACGCAATTCAATTGGCATTCTTTGAAGCAATGCTTTCGGGCTCTCGTATAGACTGAATACTCTGCATATGTTTTGTTACAAATCATATCATTTTCATTCAATATATCTCTTGTTATAATAGAGTAATAGTTCAAACAATTCGGTTCTGTCTTATAAAAGGTTTCGGCTTTAATGCAATGGTTTATACAATCGCCACGAGATCTCTGGCCTGTATTTCAGAGTTAATAGTAAAATGTTTTGATCAGAAATGTCATTCACTTGTCATACAGACCGTCCGGACTCTCTCGATAGTAATCCCTGCAATTGGTTTGAAAAGGCGGCGGCAATAGATGTGTTATGTGTTTTGTGAACCGAAAATCGTTATAATTTTGCGAGAAAATACGGTAATACTCGATGTCTAGTGTAGTACTGAAACAACAGACAAAATATTAATATGTTTTGCGAATACATTAATAATATTAATAGAAAAACAATACAATAATATGCAAATCATTTACGGAATCATACTAGCTGGATGAATCGCAAATATAATCCGGGCGTCTTGTATGCGTCCGATTCGATTGTACTCTATTTCTGTGGCTATTACTAAGCGGATGACTGTACTCATCTTGTAATTCATCTGAATATCTCTGTTCTGTCTCTCACTTATATTCATTTGACTGAATATCGTAAAGCATTTTCTTCCCTGATATAAGCTCTCGACTACCTGTGCGATGTCCTGGCAGTCAATACTTATATTAGATTGTGTTGCCTTCGGATGAAATTTACAAATTGGAACCAGATCATTGAATGCAATACTGAAATTGTCAAATATCTGCTGTGCGGTCAACTCATCCAGTTCTAGATCGACAAACCTCTCTCTCAATGCATTCCTGTCGTTATCCGATGTATTATAACTCAGTTCTGAACTTTCAATCTTATAATCGGGCCATAAGTTTCTCATCATTTTATCAGACATTAGGCCTTTGCCACAAACAGTGAGCGCCGGCAGGTCTGTGAGTGTGGGCTGTTCGTACTTTACCATAACTATTGTCTTATATTCGAAGAACTTTATGACAAATGACTTTGCATTCCAGCAAAATGCTGCGAAACATATTAAGATGAATATAAATCTCAAAATAGTCCAAAACTTTGTAACACTTCTAATAAACTCAATTACTTTTGACTTTTCAAACATTTTCAAAGAAGAAATACTTTTAGAAAAACATCTTATGTTTGCTGTAATTTATTTCTCAACTCTATTCTCACTGTTATTATACTTTCAAACGCGAAATAAGCAACGAATGACAAGAAAAAGTCGGATATATTGGAGTATCGATCGAAATAAGTCGAATCGTTACTCAATTAAGTGAATAATTGCTTTTGATTAACCGAATCGCTTGACTTTGAAAGTAGACTATATTTACTTTGTTCTTGTGTTCAATTAGTCTTTTTTGTGTACATAAAGGTATGCAAACAATCGATGAGAAGCTGACTATAAAATTATTTTACAGCAATAGTTATCACATTTTGTACAACGCATATAATTATCATTCAAAACCAGTGGTGGCCCGATCTTACGTTAAATCTACTATTTTGAATGAGTCAGTGACTGTACAGCAAAAACACTCATTTGCAGAGATGACTATATCAGACAAAATGTTACTGAAATATGACTAAAATAGTCATCTCTGCAAAGCAGTGTTTTTGTTGTACTGTACAGTCACTGAATAATTCAAAATTGTATATATAGCGTAACATTGGGCTACGACTGTTCAAACATTTTTCATTAGATCATCAAATAGTGGATATTATTCCTGTTATTTGCCCTTAAGATCAATAGCGAAAGTCAGTAAAGAGCGAGAATAGAATAAAATGTGTCGCTTATTGTTTCGGGTTATATGAAAAATACTGTATACTAATAGTGAGAGTAAACTAACAATTTTGGTGCAAATATTTTGTTTATACGAATCTAATATTTCCTGAGAGACACTGCTTTACATTTACATGTTTTCAATTTAATAAAATTATCATAACTTTACTCATCTGTTTAGTAATCTGTTTAGTAATTCATACAATTTTTATAGTAAACACAAATGCATTAAATTATCGCTAACTGTATATAATGGGCTCTAAAATGAGTGATTCATTCAAATAATAAAGTGATGATTAGATCGATTCAAATGCTAATGTTTTACCATAAATGACACACTTGTGAGCATTAGATTTGGCAAATATAGGTAGGGTTTGGCCGAAATAGCTTCTGGGTTCAATATAGTGAGGTCTCAGAGGAGCTCAGGAGTGGCCAAAATAATAATGCGTTCGGTAAATCAATTGCCGTTTTTTGTCCTGGATCAACATTTCTAGTTTCTATCACAAAATAATCTTGGTGAAAATTTAGTGGTGAGCCTGATCATCTCTTATATTATATTTTATATAGTGTAAGACTTACAGTGTAAGTCAAATATAAGAGTTATGTTTTGAAAAAAGAGTACGGGATGCAAACTTTAACTCTGATAGTAAGTTATACTGTACTCAACCTTGATATTTAAATAACACTAAACTTACTGTTAGCTTTGGTCAAGATTCAATTTATATGATAGATATCTCCTTTTATTATCTGATTGAGCCAGAGTGCATTGGGTTGATTGAGATGATTACCTCCACTTTGCTCTCTTAAATGTCATCCAGAATATGAATTTCATTGTTGACATAAAAATTAATATCAATTATATTTAAATATTTTCAATTCAATTGTTTAATCAAAAAAAAAAAGAGTAATAAAACTGCAATTAATTGAAGTCTTTTCTAATTCTGATATTGTTTTATAAATAGTTCTGATTTGTGTAACGATTACTAAACAGAGTCATAAAAAATAATTAGTTTAAAGTAAAGTAAAGTTACGACCGATTAAATAGGAATGAGAATGAATTCATTAGACTTATACTGAATGCTATCCCAGGTATTAGTCGAATGATTCGACAAAATAGATAATGCGTTCAAAAAAAAAAATCTAAACTAAAGGTAAGTCTTGTAATCATCCAATAGTACCACACAAAGTGTTTTATAACTGAAATCACTCAACATTTAGCTCAAAGAACTGCACAAATAATTATTAATAAAGAAAAATAAACTGTTGAATGAATCCTAACAGAGAAAAAAAATGTGTCGGATAAGATCAGAATTAATTTTGGCTTTGAGGCCAGACTCCGAATAAGAATATAAGTTCTGTCTGTACTATAAGTGCTATGTATTATGAAATTATTATTATTATTATAATTATTTGTTTTTTGGTTTATTTGTTAAAAAAACTTAATAAATGCTAAACGAATAACGAGTTCTTCCATATGGAGTACACAATTCATTTGTGTTATCGTCAAAAATATTTTCCCATTTGATAAGAATAACCAATGATTATAAGGAAGAAATATGTTATAACAAGTGAGTAGAATATAATGTCATTCCTTTATTCCGTTCAGCTTTTTCTTCGTATGATATTTCAATATAAGTATTATATCTTATATTAACAATAAATCTCTGTATTATATAATAACTTTATAACTCGATATAAAAGGCAAATATTTATATATTTCTTTCAGTTTTTATTATAAGTTTGAGTTCACTAATAATTTTTTTTATCATTGATTAGATTTTATTTTTTTTCCGTTGAAAATATATTTTGAATTAATTTTGAATGTTTTTTCTGTAAGATTTATGTGTTTTTATACTATTAGTGGTTATTCCCTAATATTGTATGAATTTATTTGCCGTATATTTAGATTTTCATTTGCAAACAGAGGAAATCTGTGTTTAAATAATATTTCTAATCGTAGTTAAAGATAGTGTTATTTAATATGAATTTAAAATTCAAGGCTATCTATGTCTATGCTTTGGTATGAGAAACAAAATTCTGATAAAGGCTTATATTATTCGCTGTAATTCGTGAACTTTTTCTTATTAATTCTAATCAAGCAATAAAAGTATATATTTTTTAGTTAAATAGAAATACACTTGACTTCAATTCTGTATTGCAATTAATCACATCTTAGGAAACGGTTTGGCTTTAAATAATAATTAATAAATTAATGTATTTATAATTTAATGAACGCTAAAAAATGTTGTGTAACCTATGAAACCGTGAAATTAAATTCTTTTACACATTTTTTTGTAAATGCAAAAAAATATCTCAAGAATTTTGTCTCTTAAATAGTGTTTGCAATCAATTAATTTCTGAAATTGTTTGTTACTTAAAATATTCTCAAACTTTATCTCAGAAAAAAGTAGACTTTTTTTTGTGTTTCAGTGAGTTTTAGAAATGTTTTCGTCTTTTTTTCAAATGAAAATTCATTTTATAAGAATTTTGTTTCTACTCTGAATACGTGATAAAATGCATTTTAAATTCTGAAAAAGACGCAAATCTAAACCCAAGCTCTGATTTATTACTTAAATATTAGACTTTTTTCTGTATATTATTTAAACGCAAATATTTTCTGATGTGATAAGTATTTTGATATATTGAATAATATATTGTTTGTGCAGTTAAATGGATTATATTTAGTGTTTTATCAGCCGAACCATTGTTTCTACGAACAGACTGAATGAATGACATATATAGCCCACACTAACAGATGCGCAACACTTATACATAATATTTATATAAAATAAATCCATTGTTTTAATTGCTTTAATGAAAAATATTTTATAAATATATATGATTGGAGTCATCGTCATCTTTTGGTAACAGTGCTGTTGTTGGGGTTCGTGAGCTTTACAACTCTCACGATAAAGAGTTATTAGATTTTTTTCATATTTGTTTCTGTGCTCAATGACTGCTAACCACTAAAGAGAAAAAAAAGTTTATTTATATTTTTCTTTATAATAATTATAATAATAGTATAAAAAACTGTTTTTCTCTGTAATAGCAATGTCTGACATAATACTAATGAGCGATACTTTTATTTTACTGTCAGCCACACTGATTGTCGGAATCACTATTATATATGCAATTAAGAAGTGGTTCTATTCCTCCAATTACTACAAGAGTTCCGGCAGTTCTGTTGCGAAAACTACGACAAGTGATTCTGACGGCAAGAATCAAGAATTCTGTGTAAAAGATAATCATTACGCGAACGGCACAGCCATTAAGCAGAGATCAGATAAATTAACTCATAATTCCATAAATAATAACGACTCCGAAGGATCAGAATTGTGTGACGAAGAGGTCTTAAGTGCGACCACTGCTAAGCCATTGGAAAGTGTGTCTCAAATAAGTGCTACCAAAGACTCAGTACTTGATTCTGATGTCGAATCACACAAACAAGTAGTGAACGATAGGATCGATAACTTTATTAGTGAATTGGATATCATTCAGAACTACGAAGAACTAAATCCGACGACAGATGAGTCCAAAGTCGAGGATATGTCTAATTTGGCGGCTTTTATATTAACCAATGATAACGACAGGAAATGGTGTGAAATAGTTTGCATAACCAGTGGTTGCGATGCCATAAACCCGAGTTATTTGGAGCCGGAATTCGTTGTAGTCGACTGTCGGGCACCAGTACTCGCCCGGAGATGTCTTATCCGATATCTGTATCGAAAACTGACTGAATTAGTCCGGAATGAAGTGACAGAAGAAGACTCGCTGTTCACAGCTATTCCCGGTTCCAATCGGTTTGAGCTGAAGAAGAATTACAAATTGAACCTGTATTTGAGTGAACCCCCGGACAGTTATGGGAACAATGGACAGAACATTGGAAATGGATCAGCAAATGGATCGATAAGAAAGAATGGAATCATACGATTGAAGTCGACTACAGATAAGATAAGTATCTGGAATCAGGTGGGCGTTCAGGGATCGCTTCTGAGTCACTTTATAGAGGCCATACACATAAACAGTGTCATAATTCCGGTCGAATTCAATGAGAGGTCATTCCATCAGCACTTTATCCTTAATTACGTAAAAGAGCCGAAACTAATGAAATGCGGAAATATTCTAATTAGAGATATAATTGAGAAAATCAATTGTGTCCGAACAAATAGCCCAATAAAAGTCGCCACCAATTGGATCGAAGGAGAGGACAGTGAGGATAGTGTGGAAAGCATTGACTGTGAAACTGGAAAAGCAATTGAATTGAATGAAAGCGATAAACAGTACTCTATTTCACGTCTGTCTAAACACGAATTGAATAAATGTTTTCATTACTTCTTAAACGATTGCGAACACAATCTACGACCGCATCAGTCACTGCCTATGACTTATCGCAAGTGGAAGGAATCGGCGCCTAATTATCGGATACAAAAACAATTACTTAAAGTACGATATGCTGTGGCCGGAAGACAATGGACAGCTATGTCCTCAGATCTGGATATGTTTATCTGAATCCATATTTATATAACTTTATTTCTATATTAATAATAATATTCTTGTCTTATATTACAGTCGCGTCTAATAAACATATTATACATATTTATACTGATATTCCGTGTAATCAATACTAAACACGTAATCACTCTATACTCTGAGTGAATGAATGAATAATTGATTTTTTTTTTTGCTTTTTTCATAGAAAAAAAGCGAAACGAAATTACATATTATTATAGCTTTTGTTTTGTTATCAAATTATATAATATTATTATAATTATGAATATCAGATCAGGCGTTGCGATGAATAATATATTCTATAATGAGATTAAATAGAAATTATTTCTGCAAATAGATTGGTCTAAATATTCCACTTCTAATCATTTTATATGAAGTTTCCTCTTTTTGATGGATTATTTCTCTTAACTTTAAAGACAGTCGGTTTCAAATGTCTTAGACATAAAGTTTTCGTATCAAATGTGAACCAATTGAGAGATGCAAATGATATGACACATGAATATAGAATAGGAATTCATAACATTCATTGAAAGTCAAAGATTAGTTGAAGTATATGAAGCTCTGGTCCATTTAATTAAATAGACTTCATATGCTTTTAATGCTTTGAACAATTTTAATTATACTTAACTGTATTCAGACAGCCTGGTAATTTTATCATATTAGCTGAAAAATTGAATACAAAATGAATTTAAAATTTTTGTTATATCTAATCATCAAGTTAATTGTTGTATAGTGTTTTATTCTAGTCTATTCTAATAACTTGATTTGATCTTGGACATTCAATGATTGTGAGTTTTTGAATCAATACGTATAGGAAATATAATTTTGAGATCTCAAGCCGTTCTGATTTGATAACCAAAATCCTGTCCAACACTTTTGAAACTGATTGTATAGTATATATCAAAAGTTGATTATTTTTATTAGATTTTACGGTTTTTGTTGCTGAAAAAAGAGCTTATATTAAAATATAATTCAATTATAATATATTATTCTTTATATGTATACTAATTATCAATTAAATTCTGAGTGAATTCCTTTGCTATTAATTATTCCATTCTTTAGAGTTAAACCGATTATATATTTTGTTTTGTTTTTTCAGAAAAGAAATAAAAATAAATGAATTATACGATTGAATGACTAATACTGTAATAAAAGCCTGAATAGCATTAACATTAATCCAATTAATTTAGAATTATTTAACGGAGTATTGAATTTAATTGAAATAACAACTTAATGAAAGGGAAAATTTAGACAAAAGCCTATCATTAATAACCAGTAATTGATTGGTGAGAATAAAGCGAAAAATATAATAATAATAAAGAATAATAAAGAATAAAAATAAAGTTATGTTTGCTTTAAGAATATGTTTTGCGAAATAATACAGTAATACTCGTAATAATAGAGATTATAATTGATTTGAATCAGATGTTAGACATAGTTTAGGAAAAGGCTGAAAAATATAGAGAATATTGTTTGGGTCAAAGCCCACCTGTGCGACCCGGCACTACACCAACGGCCAATTTAAGCATTGTTTTACAGATAACATGATATTGTGTTCCGTTTTTATGTGAGAATTCATTGTAAGAATTGAGTTCAACAGAACATAAATAACAATAGAGTTTAAGATTTCTTTCAATCCATTAAATCATAGTTTTTGTGGTAAAAAATCTCTGAACGCAATCATCTCTTCATCTCTTATCTCATATCGAATCGAAATAATAAAATGTTTTTATGCAATGATAATAAAAATGTGGTTTTATGGGTGAAGTATAAAAATATACATCGAATCAGATGCCGCTTAACATTCAATTGCCTTAAACAGCAATTCTTCATATGTTCTGCAATGATCTCATCAAAGATCAAAAAAGGCTTTTGTCGTACAATTCAGCTAAAAGTCTAACATTATGTGAAACAAAGTTAGATCTCATAGAATTTTAATGATAACTGTACTCGTTATTAAATATTTCTAAAGTGCAAGACCAAATTAAGGTAAAGTATTCTATTACATTGTGCTCATTGAGCTAGAACAATTCTGCACTTGGACTCTATGGATTGTAATTGACAGCGGACTCGTATTGATTGTTGATAATAATAATTGAGTTCAGTACCAATTTATATCAATAGAAAGCTCAGGCTTAAGAAATGAGGTGAAAGCAAGACTAGGTATTTGAAGAGATAGCCGAGTTCAGGGTCATTTGGAAATTATTGGCAAAACTGAAGAGTATTCCGAACTCAATGTATCTGAACCACAATTATTCTGTAACCAAGGGTTGAAAGTGATGATATATAAGCAACTGTACATGGTAGATTCCAAGTCAATATTTGTTCACTGCTCACTCCTTGTGCACATCCATAATGAAAACGACTAAACCGTATAATTTAGAGATAATAAGTGGTTTTGAAAGAACTCAGAGGGAATGCCATCTATTATAAACATATACTTTACCGCCAATAAGAATACTGTATCAACACGTAAGGAGAATCAGTATTTTATCCTGGATTCAAATGCATAATCTAATCGGAATACTTATTTATATTAATATAAGAAAAACTGATGATTACTATAATTTAGTTCATTAGTACAAATCATATCTCTTTAGTTGTGAATACAATCTTATTGAACATAATATAGACTCTATATTATAGAGTATTTGAAACATTCGGGTCAATTGAAAAACTTAAGTTATATAAACTATGCAAAGAAGTTAAATGAGGAAGGTGATTCTAAATCAGTGATATTTTCTGTATCTGTAATAATAAATCTGTTTTTAAGTTATATTTTTTTGTAAATAATTTATTTAAAGTTTTATTCATTAGTTATATAAATATTTCAAAATAGAAATTAATTTAAAATTGAGTTTATTTTAAATATAATTAACGAAATGAAACCGATTTACGGATATTAGTATTCAGTACATATATTCAATAAATGCATCATTTATTATGTAATCGGGTGAAGATTTAGAATAAGATAATTCAATTTTATTTTGATTTAATCATGTTTTGCATATTCAGTATAGAGTAATGTATTTAAAGGTGTTTTTTTTATAGACACGAATTGCCACAAAAAGCAGCAAAACTTTAATACATTTAATTAGCAAAACATGAAATTATGTTAATTTTCCAAATAATTCACTTTCTGTTCACTCAAACCCATTGTTTATTATATAATATCATAATTAAATAAATAAAAAAATGAGTTTTTAATTATTTTCTTCACTTTTTTGATATTTATATTTATTTTTCTTTACATTTTCGTATTCTTTACTTTATTTTAAAATTTCATGTTTTGCTACGAAATTGAGTTATCTTTAAAAAACTTTCTAAACATTAATATTTAATGAGAAAAATATAAGTCTATATAAATACCCGAACTTTAAACTAATCAGAACTTAAAACTTGAAAATTGTTTTCAAATTATTTCTTATCGTTCAATGTTAGGGATGAACAGACAGACAAACTTCAAAGTTTCTCCTAATAGACTGTACAGGCATTTAATTTTCAGGTAATTCTTGCCAATGGTCACCAAGGAAGGTTTATCTAAAAACTAACTAGGCTTTAAAAAAATATGTAGCTGTTTTCTGGTAAGTTTTCAACTTCCCTTTGTAGTAGGAAATAGGAGCTTGCAATTAAATCTGAATACTTTTGGCCTGTTGACCTTTCCCATCTCTGTTAGTATATAATTCCAGCAAGTTGCTTTCTATACAGAAGGTATGGCCATCCCTGACATTAAATGATTTATAACATTAGTTAGAAATGTTTCTGAACTTTCCCAACGAAAGTCACGATAAATGGTCGGGTAATTGCATTTGGAGTGCAATCATATGCATATGTTTTTTTAGATTGATCAATCCAATGGTAATCTATGAAATAAGCATGTGCAATCTTGCTAAATTAATAAATCATGAAAATATATACATAGAAAATAAATCCAGAAAAACATGTATTGAATACGACATAAAATTTACATAAAATATAATTACAGTTATTTTGAGTGAAAATTAAAGAGCATATGAATGATAAGTGTTTCTTATGTTTCTATAATGGATTGTATTTCTACTTTAGAAATGGAGCCAATCCTGAAAATCATCATTCAATGTGTGACACAGAACAACAAAAACAAGAGTTGAGTTAAGTTGAGTTAACTGACCGAAAATGGGTTGCAATCAGAAATATATACAACAAATGCATAACAAATACCGCAATAATGATAGATATTAGCCGTTAAGAGGTCATAGACTGCAACCATATGTGTGCACTGTTCAGACCAATGAAGAAGTTCACAACAATTCAAAGTATATACAGTACTCCAGGTTTTATTGGCCCCAACTGTTTGATTAGAATTTTAAACAGTATTTTATTTTTATTTTTCAATTAAATATTTGACTTTTTAAGAGAGATATCGGTTTATACTCTCCTTATTCGGCGTTACGTCTGAATGCGCTTACAATTAGATATCATATCGTCATTCCGTACGAGTTGTTACCACATATATTGATAATACAGCACATGTTTATTAAGGTATCCCCGGATCAAATATGTTAACTCATTAATAATGGAAATGATATTTTTTTGTTTAATACTATATACGGCTAATGAAAATTTGATTATTTTGTGATAGTACCGGTATACTCTTATTATTTATATACGGATTATATTTTGATTTTATCAAATCTTCGCTTTTCTTAAAATAATCTTTAGATAAACTATTTATTTAAGTATTTTATGCAATCTTTTGCTCAAACTTTTAAATTAATATATGTTTTGATTTGTGCTTATTATTCAATTAAAAAAATTTTGATCCCGAGTTTGTGTCCTTGATTCTTTCTAACTATATTGTATGAACAGTCTATGAACAGTGTATTTATATAATTATCTTTAATTATTTTAACATTCAATTCATATCTATATTATAGTAAAATATAATAATAATATATAGTATAACAGGAAATAATCTGATGGTCTCTCTGAACGACTCGAACACAACTGTATTATTACTGGAATTGTGCGTAAAATCATGACAATTGTGATGAACAGCAACGCAAGTATGAAATGAATTTAATGTCTTTCAAACTTTTTTACAACTCATGTAAAGCAACTTTTTGTTTGTGTTCAAACTTTATCACATTTTTATTATTAGAAAATAATTTATTGCAAATAAAATATTTTTAAGTACAGAACAAGTTTTTTCGTTATATTTTCTCAAAAAAAGTGTATAATTTATAATCAAAAGTATTAAAAGTTTAAAAATAAAAAATTAAATTATAATTATATTCATTCGTATGAATATGTGATTCGTTTTTTTAAATACTTTATTAATGATCAGAATCTTCTCGTATGGAAAATATTTGGGTATCAAGTTTAAGGTCAGATCGTCTGCTTAATTGATTTGCTCAGAACTAATTTATTATAATTATGCCATTAATCATGATTTCTAACTATGATATAAGCGATAAATAGGAGATTAAAAGACAATTAAAATTATTTTTTTTTCAAATAATTAATTATATTATTCTTTAAACGATTGCAAATAAAAAGCCAATTAATCGGCAAATAGTGAGAACGCCTTCAAAAATAGTCCTGTCCTCTTTTGGAATTTTCCGCTATTTTAAATCTATCGTGAATTTGTATAATTACTGTCTGACTAATCATTATTTACTATTTATTAAACTAATTATTTTGCGTTGTATTCAAATATAAGGCTGTTTTACAAGTTTTTTGTCCATTATTTTATGTACAGTAAGTCTGACTGTAATTCTGTACTTAATCTGATCTGAAAACACAGTTTATCGCAAATAATTAATAGTTATTTTATACGACCTATCGATATAACTTATGAATATTTAAAAGGATCATGCTGCTCCAAGTACTTACGATTGACATGGGGTAAGAGAAGGCACGTGTAGGAGTAAGTTGAGATAGCGAATATTGTCCGAGGCATTTTCGATTTTAATTTTACATTACTCATTTTAATCTGACAAACTTCAGCTGTAAATTATAATTGTTATGGTATGAACTGGATGAAATGTTGAATAAAATGATTTACAAAGTATTTAATGAATAAGTGTACTCAACTTGAAGTGGGTTTAGCCCCAGTTCATTGTATTAGTTATAAATAAGGAAGAGATTTCTTGTATTTAAGGCCTGTCCTCATACGCACTTGAAGTATGTGCCCCAATGTTATCATAGCTAAGCAAACATAAGACAAGAGAAGTTGAGAATAAGTGTATAAAACAATGCCAAACGATAGCAGAGAATAACAATCGGTTTAGACTTAACTGTGAAAATAAAGTCTAACTCTTACAGTATATAAATAGCGAAATAATAATAAAAAGTCATTCCCTTTGATTCGCTGTGACATTGATCTACATTTGTATTCAGTATTACGACTATTATATTATGTAAAAAATGTTTGCAGTTATTAAAGTCATTGCTATAGAAACGGCAATTTAGTTGTGAGAAAGCCTTAGACTGACTGCGTTTGTAAACCTGTGTAAAGCCGTTGGTGTACACGAACTCCTCTCTCATAATAGTCGACCACTTATTGAAGTCGTAATCTTTGAAATTATCTCTAAAATAGAAAAATAAATTTTTTTTTATATAAATCATATGTTTTGTCTGTCATGTGTTTTAGGTGTTAGCCAGTTAACTATTATTCGATCAAGAACTTTTCATCTATAACGCACAGGTATGTCGACAGTTGATTGCACTGTAACAGTAGTAATGTAACTCTTGTGCCAGTTGTGTGAATGCAAGTACTTATATAAGTATTTATATTTCATTCATATATAAGTCTATACTGACTGTCAGTTTATGTTTCAATGTCTCTGATTTTCAGCAATGAATTCTCGTCTTTGGATACTTTGGAGAAGTTCTTCGGTGTCTATACATGTGATCGCAGTCTCGATATATGGTTTCGCACTTATATTTCAATTCATATATCCCTGGGGTTATAATTGGAAGCTGAATGACGACGAGCTGGCTCAATTGAATATAACCAAGACGCCTTCGGAATACTCGTTCGGTTGGAAGTATAAATATCTGACATTTTGGAATACGGTAACTATGCTACCCTTGATACATTTTATTAATACTCTTTATTCTACACTTTTATTGTTATAAGATTTTTATTGTTATTATTATTATCTGAATATTCTATCGGTTTTTCCCCATAAGATAATTACGACATTTCAATGCATAAACCAATTTACAGTATATAAGAAAAACAGTTTTTTTTACCTTCACTTGTTTTTCAGAGGAAAAGAATCTAAAACTCAATGAAAGTGATTATTAATCACTGATTAATCATATCTTTTATTTTGTAAATTAGAATATTTTTAATTAATATATGATTTGAGAGATTTAGCAGAAAAATCTGATTCCGATAATTGGATCAATAATTGCAACTTTGATTTAAACGCCTCTTTGATTAATAGATTATTTAATAGAAATATGATTTATAACAACATTTGTAAGTTTTGCAATCAATAGAGAGATGTAGTAATCGTATTAAAAATTAAATTGTAATTAAATTCTCTGAAAATCGTTTAAACTTTAATATAAATTTTTTTTCTGAGAAATCATAGAATATTCTGTATTTTATTTATGTTCGGATTACTTGCCTTAATCTCAGTCTAGACATGTGTTGATAAAATTTTAATTTTTAAGTAACAGAAAAACTTTTTGTTTTGTTTTCTGCTTAATGAAAAATTTAGTAAAAATAAAATTTTAACTTAAATTGAAATCTTATTTCCAAATATAATAATATTCAGATTCAGGCATTAAAGCGGACTTTTGCCAAATTTGGATATTTTTCCTAAAATAGCAATAAATAGAAAATAGGAAATGATTTTCGGTTAAGGAATGAAATCAATATTAAATATAATAATTAGTTATTTTTATGCATAATATGATACAAACCGACAAAAAATTATTGCAATTTTTTAATTAAATAAATTGATAGAAATGCAAATGATATCAATTTATACGTGGGTTGATTTATCTCTAAGAATTTGTCTGGATATTAGAGACCAGACATGTTTATTTTATACACTATTGTCAATATAATTCGAATAATTGATTTCAAATAAAGCAAGGTTAAGCCAATATTGAGTTTATTTTTATATAAGAAATGTAAAATTCTTATAAAACAAATTGACATAGAATAAGCAAATAAGCAAGAACAAATAGAATGGTTAATTTAAAATTCATTCGAAATCAATATTGAAATACATTAAAAAAAATTAATAAAACATTTAAAATGATTACAACGTTTGAAATAATGAGCAAAAAATTGAAAACCAGTTCAAAAAGTGCTTTTCAAATGATTGATGACTCGAATAAATCAAACTCAGCTTCGAGTTTGAAAAGTGAACTGAAAATAAGTGGTGATTAATCTGAACTGTTTTATTACAATAAGTACTATTGATTTGTTTCAATGTTTTAGAACAAAATTATCTTTTTATTCCTGGTTAGTACTAGAGGTTATTGTAATCCGTGAAGATTTATGTCAAATCTTGATGAAAGTCGTGATTAAAAGCTAATACTTTAGTTATTATTGTCCCATCAGTTAAGTGAATTAAAGAGAAAAACCAAAGAAATTATTCTTATTCTTATAGATCTATGGGGTATACTACGGCAACTGTATAACAGAGATAGGCAATGAGGGTGTAGGGGGTATACCCCCCTGTGATTTTGGCTGAGGCACACCCCCCTCTATTTTTCGATCTTTTTGAGGGAAAAACGCGAAAATGGGCTTACCCTCCCCCTGTCGTCAGACCCATTGTCTATCTCTGACTGTATAATATCAGAAATGAATGATGGTCATTTCATAAATAATAAAAGATTTTTTTTTATTTACGAAATACTATACAATAAAGTTTGTAAGAAATGAACAGAATATTTGATACTAAGCACAATGTTATCAAAAATATTATAACAATTAAATAAAATTGTTCTAAAGTTCAAACTATTATTAAATTAATATTTAATACTATTATTGTTATTATTACCCAAATATTCTGAAATAACTTTTATACTAATTATAATATATTTTTATCTTTTATTTGCACAGAATTTCCAGTTTCTCATATTTTTGTTGCATCTGATATGCGATTGTTTTAAAGTAAATTATTTGCCGACAAAAGCCATCGAAAGTAATTTCGTTAAACACTTATTGCGTACACGCGATACGCTCTACCATTCAGTCCTCTTTCCGATTGGATGGGTATGTGTTCTGTCGTAACAATTCTGCAATTATTGATAATTTCTGTCTAATTATAACTTTAGCACTAATTAGGAAAACATAAAAATAATTGAAAATATGTGACTATTTATTCAATTGATTTTCATAACTATAATAATTATTGTTCTGCAGTTTTATAAAGTATAGAAATAATGCTTTATGCTCAGGTTCAATTAACTCTTCTTTATAAAGCTTAGATTGCTTATGATTTTCGCCCTCTGGACCCCTTTGTCGATCCCAGCAATTATTTATATCCTATTAATAATTGAGATAAAAATATAGTTTGAAATATAGACGATATTCTAACCTATAATTTGATAAAATTTTTAATTTGTGAGACAATAGACTAATAGTATTATGAAAATTCATCATTAGCTGAAATAAAGTATCAGTACTACAATTGATATTTTTTCACAGAACAAAAGCTGAGTTTTTTCTTCTCAGACCCAATAATTTCATAGCTGAGCGATGATTATCTTAATTCATGCCACTCTCGCATAAGTAATATTTTAAAATAAATTTTTACACCCAATAAGTTCACTTAATTTTTTGTTCACTGTATTAAGCAGTGCTTCGGATGTACTGAAGCGAAACAGCTTTCAGAAACTTAGTTAAAAATTAAATCCATTTCTCTCTAAGGAATAAAGTATTGATTGGAAGAGAAAAATAAGAAAATTAAATACAATATAATTAAATTTGATTAATGTTGTGTAAACTCAATTCAAAGGCTAACTTAAGTTGACTTAATTTTAAAAGCATAAAAATAAATCATAACTACATTCAAAAAATTTCAACAACAAAAATAAAGTTCACTGAAAAGAATAAATAAATAATTGCATTCAAGTTAATTGAATTCTTAATATAAACTTCAACTGCAGTTCGTTTCCACAATGTTTTGGACACTTTATACTATAAATAAGGACTTTGTTGTCAACGAAACAGCCCAGAGCAGGAATCCTTGGTGGCTGACACACGCAGGGGTTCGTTATTTCTCACTAATTATTTTTTAAATAAAATTATTCAAAACATTGATTCAATTATTATAATAAATATTTGTTTTGTGTATAATAGCACTCAATCGTAGCCCCGATCCTAATACTGGAATCAATGACAACATACCACCGAAGATCAAAGCTTGTGATAGAGCTGTCAATATTAGTGACATTAATAAGTTCTTATATGATCTGGATATACTACTTAGGAGTATTCCAGTCCATATGGGTTTACGGCATATTAGCCAAATCGAGTACAATCAACAGAATTATCATATTATCCGGTTTTGGCCTCTATTTGATTCTTCTATACTTTATTGGTTTGATTTCGCATCAAATACTTTGGCCTAAAAGACGTCGTGAACTCTGGCCTAAACAGTGGTCAGCGGACGAGATAAGCAAAGATCAGCTCGAGTTCGAAGACTTTCGGATCAGACAGGGATTGATTAGATGATAGACAACACAGATATCGTATATTAATAGTTATCCAAAAGCTTTCAATCAATTTATTATAATTTATGTTTCACTCAATCATTCATTTATTGGTTTTGCTGTAAATATATTTGAGTACAAACACTATTAATATGTTTAATGTATTTTTCAAATAATGTTTTTTCAATATATTTTGTGATAATATTTTCCAAGACTTGAAGAAAATTTTCTTTATTTTTCAACTCTTTATATAATTCAGTATTCGATTCATTGACTGTTTGTTATTAAATGGAAAATAAAATAAATATTTATAAGAACTGAATAGTCAGTGCTTTTATTTGTTGATGGGTAACCTCAATCGGACTGACAAGTATGTCATCTCCTTTTCCTCTTTTTCTTATTCCTATCACGATTTCAAATAAATATTGCCTGGATACTAAATGATATTAAATCTGTAATCACTGAAAAGTGGTCATCAAAATGATAAACATATGGTTTGAAACAATTTATTCAATTGCGTCGGTTTAACAATTAAAATAAATTTTTTTCCAAAATTAGAATTGCCTTGCACACATTGCACACATAATTGACATCGAGATCCATTCTCTGCTCTATTCCAATCACTTAAGTTCGTAATAATTATCATTATACTCACCGTCAAATATCTTAACAAAAATTTCAAATAAATTCCTATAATTTCTTCTTTATTTTATTGAATCAATTAATTGTCAATCCATTCAACTCTACTATTAATACAATTTACCTATAATTGAATTATATTCATGACTGGGATGTGTCCAGCAATAAGTCTGACTTATGAACTCAGTTAACTTATACAGTAATGCCTTAAATAGGTAACCCTTGTTCCAGGTCTGTGATTCGCAGGCTATACTAATTAATTATTATTAACATAAAATCTGCTGAAACATATTTAGAAAATCTCGAACATAAAAATCTGGCAAAAATAATAAAAATGTAACAAG
Organism: Eueremaeus valkanovi; assembly: GCA_034693305.1. NCBI lineage: Eukaryota > Metazoa > Arthropoda > Arachnida > Sarcoptiformes > Eremaeidae > Eueremaeus > Eueremaeus valkanovi. The sequence continues at coordinate 1,066 of JAQIWA010000202.1, read as the reverse complement.
CTTAAAAGTCATAACCGGTTCAAAAGATTTTGTGCAATGAATAGATTGAAAGTAATATCATATTTCATAATCACTTTATTTATAAGCGAATGTTTGGGCCAACTATTCAGTAATGACCCGGATATTGAATATACTCTGGTAAGTATCGACTCCTTTGTCTATTAAAATATGAATGCTGAAATTTAGAAGCTTGATCAATTCTGTCATTCAATATTTAATTATGAAATCTTGACTCAATCTAAGCCTCAACTATTAATATCGCGAGGATTTCAAAGTGAAGTCTATGAGATGACGACATACGACGGATATATTCTGGGTATATATCGAATTATTAACCCATATATACCCAGAAGTGCATTGAAACCCAAACCAGTTATTCTATGGCATGGATTGGGGTCAAGCGCTAAACAATTCCTCGTCAGTAAGAAAGGCTATTTGAATAGTAATGGTATCTATTCTGAAGACAACAACACTGTTATCAATAATTGTGACAATGAGTTGACGTCGACTCTTGGCTATACACTGTCAGCCTGTGGTTATGATGTATGGCTGGCCAACTCCAGGGGCAATCGCTATTCCAATCGACACATAAGTCTCTCTCAAACAGGTAGTAATGAATATAGAATTGAAAGAACACAATGAGTCACACAATTGGGTTGTATTAAGCATTTTATGATTATTTGTGTGAAAATAATTTTAATGAAAAATAAATTTTCAATTTTAATGAAAGGATTAAAAAATAATAAAGTTTTGAATTGGATTTTATTTAAAAATTATAAATTAGATCCAAAATATTGGGATTGGACTCTAACTGAACAGGGCTTATATGATGTGACAGCAGTTGTGCGTAAAGTTCTTCAGATTACACATAAAAGTAAATTCTTTTCATTTAATTCAAATTGTAATCGAATTAAACGGAAATCAATGTTCAATACCCAGGATCGCTCTCATATATCGGCCATTCAATGGGAACAACTCAAATGTTTATCCTCTTATCATTGATACCCGAATTCGAGCAATTCATCCAACCTTTCATAGCAATGGCACCGGTAGCTTTCATGGGGTA
>JAQIWA010000201.1:0-42675 GCA_034693305.1 Eueremaeus valkanovi | reverse complement strand
AAATTGTGCTAAATTTAGCTAAATTAAGCCAAAATTGGTCGAAATTCGGTCAAAATCGGCCATTTTCGACTTTTAACGCCATTTTTTCGGCCATTTTGGCGGCCATCTTGTTTTCAAAATACCCCCACCTATACCCCCTGAGTTTTGAGCCAAAAGTCCGCCATTTTAACCCTACCTATACCCCCTGACTCGGCCGAGCTTGCGCATCTCTACCCTTAAGAAACCTTAAGAAAGAATCCTTACTTTTACTGTTTTTATTAAATATCTATACAATAAGTCTTAACATGTTTTCACATAATTCAGTTCATTATTAATAAAAATACAAGAAATTAATTATTTTAAAAATATATTTTCTCTCTCATAGCAAGTATTTATAAGTCTTAAAAATATGGCTTTTTTCAGTTGAATCTTATTGCATGAATTGATAATTTTAGAAAAATATTTTCAATTTTAGATATATCTGTAATGATGTGAAACAGAATAAAGTGAAAGATAAACAATATTTTATTCGTATTTAATAAAATTCTAAGAAAATCATATTGAATAAAAAGAACCGAGCTCATGCAGGTATTTATAAATGAATTAGCAGAATATTAATCAGAAAATTAAGTTTTATTTTCAGTTAAAACTGATATTAAAGGATAAAAATAAATAAAAATAAGTTATTGTCAATCAATAAGATTCCCACGAATTGAATGATCTGTTCGTATATTAACTGAAAATTGATTGAAAGAAATCTGAAAATAAAATTTCAATTTATATGATTCCGATTCCGAGTTCAATAATATATTCTTATATTTGTTTTATTCTTCTGAAGAATATTTTAATACTAATAAACTGTGAAATTATGACTGCGATCACGAAATAAGAAAAAAAAAATTAATTTTTCTTTTAAAATATATTCAAATGATTTATATTATTAGCTTAACTGACGTTTTCTGAAGTTTTTTACATTAAATTTTATGAATTTATTTTATTACATAAATTCATTTCAAGATCTGATACTTTTTTTCTAAATATAATATTAATTTTTTGTTTCAATAAATATAAATCTTTGTGTTTTTATTCATGAAAACTAAAATATTTAGCAATCAATCAAACATTCGCCGAAAGCTGACATAAATATAGTAATAATTCACTGCTTTTACTGTTGAAAAGAAAAATTAGCAAAAGTTTTATAGTTTTTCGGATTAACATTGTTTCAAAAGTTGATCCCACCATAAGTTTTAAGGAAATAAAGACTGAAAACCTTTCTCAAGACTTGAGATGAGAAAACGATATTATTTTCCAATTCATTTCCGAAATTTTTTTTTGTATTTTGGCTACACTTTTATGATAGAAATCTCTAATAGTTTTGATGAGTTAACAAATGAATTCAATAAAAAGAGAAAATAAATAAGAATTTAATGAATGAATCCATTGATATGTTATACAGAATATAATATTTGGCAAAACTATGAGAAAAATTATTTAATTTCTTCTCTTCTGGTTTTCTTCTTTTTATTATTTCATAGGTATTAACCAGAATATAGTTTTTTTTTAAATTCAATCTGCTTTTAACGGTCAGCAGAATTATAAGCATATAATTAGCAAAAATTCAATATTTCAATGCATAAGATATTCATAAGAATTTCAAAATAGAGTTCAAAATCACATCTAATACAGTATTATAGATTACTTCCGTTTTTTAAAGTAATCGAAAGTTTTTTATCTAATATTATATACAACTTAAATGAGGAAAAGTATAAATTGTAAAAAATTGATGGAATATTTCAACAAAAAACTAAATATCTGTGCAATAATGAGAAGTATTTTTAGGTAAAATGATTATTAGAAATCAAAAACAAAAATATCTGATTCAAACTTACAAATAGTTTTGACATTTAATTAACTGCTGTTCAAAGTAGCGTAAAGTTCACAACAAAAAAAGGTGTTAATTATTCCCTTTGGAAAAGGATTTGGTGACAAACCGCAAACTTGTTTCTCCAATGGCTGCCAATTGTGGCTGAAAACCATAATTTCAATTATACTCTCTATAAAATCAGATTCGGAAACAACTGAATATATTTTAGGACTTTTCCGCTCTTATCTGTGTTTTAAGCTTTGCTTCTGGATATGGCGTGAGGTTAACAGCCATTCATTCTCTCTCTTATTCTCATTATATTCTATTCAAATACATATATCATATCATTCATTGAATTTGAATGATATATGAATTTTCAAACCTCTTGTCATTGAATCGAAGAAAGAGAAGAGAACTGAAGACGAAGTGCATGAATACCACTGCGTTTCTACTCATGAATAAAAAAATAAGTATAATATATAATGAATACCAATTTGATAGTCAATTGTAAATGCAATGCATGCGACACAACAACAACGGCTACAAAAATATATTGTGTGAAGAAGTCTTGTAATACAGTATTACATTAAGTAATGGGAAAAAATCACTTTCCAGTGCCAGAGCCAGAGCTACTGGAATGCAAAATTAAAACTGTACTCTTAAACACGTTTGTAAAGTTTGTAAATTAATTTTTTGCATGAATTCTATTTCACTGCACTTTTTTTGTTTGCATTTTTTGCCATACAATTGTTGGTCTTCTCCGCCAAAAGCTATTACATCGAAACTCAATCTCATTTACGGATAATAAGATTTTTTTTCTATTATTTTCTTTTTCCTATTCAGTCTTGTATTCAAAAAATATTATTGAAATTAAAGTTTTCAAAGCGTTTAACAATTTAACATAGATTATATAATTGCGGGCGTACAAAATTGAGTCTACCTTATATTTTTTGCCGATAATTTGAACATTTCTTCACTTAGTCTTCAATCATAAATAAAAAGTGAAAACAATTTTTTTTCTTCAAAAATTGTTTTCGTTTTCAATAATGTATTCGTTAATGCATTCTTCAAATTATAGTCAATATTGAAATCAAAAACTATTTCTAAACATTTCAAACCAATTCCTAGTATTATAAGTGAAATTGGAAGCAAAATATTTTTTTTCTGATCTTTTTGGTTGAAAACACTAAACAAGAAAAAAAACTGCAGTTATTTTCTAAACTCAAAAAGACTTTTGTCTCTTATTATTTGCGGAATAGTTTTTTAAAAGTTTTTTCTCCTCTACTGTGAGATTCAATTAAATTCAGAAACTATTCGAACAAATCTTTGAGAAAAATTGGCCATAAATTTTGAGATGACTGTAAAGATTGTAAGAGATTTCCATCTCTATTGTCAGAGCTATGAATTATGTGAAGTGAAACTATTTCCACCACCAAAACAGACTCTTATCATAACAGAAACTCATATTTTTTTTAATCCTTACTAATAATTCAGATGAAGCCGTCATCAAAACAAAAGAATTGCGAATTATTTCCGAATTTGTTTTTTATTGTATAGGAAATCAAAACTTATATATTTTTGCGGATGTTTTCCCTTATGGAGAGAGAGTATAAGTCGGATATATTCTCATTGTATTATAGCTAACAATAATTATTATATCGTTATTATATTTGGTCTCAACTTTTTATTACACTTTTCTCTTTCGCATAAAAAATACCATAAAATATGATTCAAAAGAAAGCAAAAAAACTTTTTATTCGGTGTAATTGTTTTGGCTTTTATTTAAACGCAACTATTATAGCACCGGTAGGTGTGAATAGGCTGTGCTGTATATGAATCAGAATAATAATAAAGTTAGAGAGATAATGATTTTTTTCTTCTTTCCATTCATTATATCTGAACACAAATACAAATATTTTGATGGAAACGACTTGTGAGGACAGTTACATAGGTTTTAGAAAGTATTGACCCGTAAATGAGTGTTTCAATACAGAAGTGTTAATCAAATGAAAGCAATTATAGTGAAAAATGTGTACTCTTTGGAAGTACTAACCACTACTCACCTCAGTTGAGGAATAAATCACAGATTTCTTCTTTTGTACACAAAATTAAAAAAAGTTTTCTCAAACAGAGAATTAGATTTTAGAATAAAACTGATTGAAAGTTCAATTTGACTAACAATTGATAGACATATGAATTTGTGTTTCAGAATAACATTTATATAAATAAATGATTAAAATAAATATAAAAATCTAAAATAATTTCTTTAAAATTGGATAACTTTGTGAATACTCGACAAAAATGATTGATTACTTCAATAACATCATAAACACTAACGAAAGAACTTTTCTCTTTCAGAAACAAATATATTAATACTATTGACTGTAAAATAATGCTTAACTGATGAACAAAAAACAACAGTTCAGTAGTTATTCTATCACTTCTTCACCGGTGATGTTCTCCTCTCTTCTCTTCCCTTCTGTTCTGTTCTGTTCTGTTCTCTCAGCAGTTTAGAGTTGAAATGACAAAACTTTCTACTGTTCAGCAAACTTGTGCTGTGTTTGCCTTCAATACTGTAGACTCTACAGTGTAGAGTCAGATGTGATAAGAGAGAGAGAAGGATAGGGAGATATGATGGGAATAACAATGCCTTTAAGAGATTGGTTGGAAAGTTAGAGATGAGGCAGTGTTTGCTGTTTGGCCGACACAACCGCTTCTATCAGATGTGTTGAAGCGTAGAGTTGGCTTTTCTCGTTCAACCTGTGCTCTGCCTGTCCTCTCCGGCTCTCTATCTTCGGCAGTGAAAGTTGACGAGAGAAAGTGTGTTTCTGAAGGAGGTCACAGATTGATGACCACGTGCTTACATGTGCTAAACTGTATTCAAACGAGTTATAGGAAAAAGTATAGCAAAAAATTCATGGAATCCTCGAAGACTACAATCACACGCCTATCAGAAGCAACCCTTCATTTAATTTTTGGCATTCAATTCGCTATTATTTTATCTTATTTTTTCCAAATTCTTTGCTAAATCAGCAAGGGTGCTCAATGCCGATAATTAGAACCACTAAAGAAACAATGTTTAGATTGCTATCCAAATCCATTCAATTATTTCAATCTATTTTAGGAAATCATAAGAAATGCAAATGAAATCTGAGTCTAATTACTAATCTGAGTCATTAGCTTATTATATAAGCGATTCTTTGATTTCTAATCATTGATCTTGATTCTAATTTACAGTTGTATTGATAATGACTCTGGTCATCCTTGTTCTGCCTATTCCTACAAAATATTTGGTGAATCCTATTGTACAGAGAAAGTGATTGCAATAGTGTAGTCATTCCTCGTATATAAGTATTGAAAATTCGTGAGAATTTAGTGAAAAATAGTTTAAGAAGTGCTTTACTAAACCCATAGCACTAGTATGGGTAGTAATGGGCAGGACCTGCATGAATGAATTGGGTGTACAATATTGAGTTCACTTGTCTCTAGTTTTCTCACTGACACTGACTTTTGTCTGAAAAATACTCTCTTTAAGGCTAATAAACTAACATTTTATTAGTGAAATGTCAAACACACCAAAGCTGAGGTCAGGATATCATAACATACATACATAATAATAAACAGTATTCCCTTTTGAGTAGAACTTAATTTAGAGTTCATTACACAGAATATCGGTTACTGACATACGAGTGGCTCCGAAATTATATACTGCTATATAAGCGCCAGTAAGGCCAGCATTGATACATAAAGATATTTTTTAGATCGAGATTCAGCTACACTGTACACAACCGGTGGTCCAACTCATTCAAAGTCATCAAAATCTCATTAGACTTCCGTAAAATGTATAAACTCTTCAGTAGTTTTTCATTATATTTTCAATTATTTAATATTTTCTGAAATAATATTTGATTGTTTGGAATAATATATTTTTTTTGCTTTCAAATTGATTTGTTTCAGTTCATCATTAGTTCACTATATTTATCATAATTTCTAATTTCAACTGAAAACAAAAATTCCTTTTTTCCGATTTTAAAAAATTCTTTCATCATTTCCACTAAAATTGAAGTTAAAGTCAATAATCTTTGACTTGACTTGAAAACAATTTTTGTTTTTTTTCTTGATTTCAATTATTATATCAGAAAAAAATGTTTATATAAATAGAAATAACTTTTTGATGAAATTAACTCAACTGAATAAAGATATGATAGCGTATTGTTCGCCGGATATGATCTATGAAAATGTTATGAATAGTTCTTCCATTCAATACACTTCTGATCCAACATATCATATGACGTTCGATAGGCTATAGGCTATAGCTCTTTATTAAAACATTTTATATACTTTCTTATAAAAAGAGTATATAGTTTGGACACAGCTTTCAAAATAAACGAAAGGAAAGAAAAATATTGTATATTCTCTGAGGACTTATAAATTAAAGATAATAATTAATGTTCGTCATCAAAGTTAAAGTTTCAAGAACAGAATTCTTATAAAGTGTCAAGTTGCTTATATTATTAATATGAATAGCATTGGAGATGCCTTCAAACACTGTTTGGATCCATATTCTATGCATTCATAGATTCAATATCAATATGACTGATGTATAATATTTATGAATCGGTGAGCGATTATTTGGATACAAACTAGAATAGCATAGCGTTTAATAGAGAGCGCATTAATTAGCATTCATTACTAATATTAACTATTGATGTTATCCTATCCTCCGCTCACCGATTCATCAATACTATCAGTCATATTGATTCAACCAATGCATACAATACAGACCCTTTGGTTGTGTAGAAGAACATGACATTTCCTTGCGATAATGTGACATGCTAATTATTTAATACTGTAAATGTTGAGATTTTTTTTTTAATCAACATAATTATATAATCAATTGCCATATAATTCTTGACTTAAAAGATGAATTAATCAATTTTCAAGATTAGCTTCATTTCATTTCTGCAACAATTTATGTAAAATTAATGACACTTTCATTGATTGAGATTCCATTCAAAGAATGTGGAGTAAAAATATGAAGTTCTATCTTGTTATTTTACTTTCTAAACAAAAAAAACATCTGAGTATCACATTCTTTGCTACTGGAATGAAAAAAAAAGATTTTTTTCTTATTTTTTTGTCTAAACGTCTAAAATGTTGTCTTCGTTTTGCTCTCAAGACATGTGTCGTTTGCAAACATTCTTTATCTTAAAAATATATATTTAGTTAATACAAGAATGGGTTTACTGGTCTCAGACCTATCACTGGTCTATAAAATATAAAGCATTTTCTATACGAATACAAAAGAATAAACAGAAATATAAAAACTTTTAAAATACACTTCACATGAATTGTGAAAGTGGTTTAGGAAAAACTTGACTTATTATCCGCAAAGAATCCAATATTGAAAATACTATATGTCTTATAATTAATTCCGAATTCATTTCTTTATATACTGTGTATAAGTATATTCAGAATAATTTATATTTATTTTGATCGCGAATTCATTTTTTCTGACATAAATACTAGTCTTCTCTTTCATTTGTGATTTAATGTAAGCGAAGAACCAGTGTTTTGGTCAAAAAATTTCAGTCATATATATATATAATTTCTTATATTCTTATATAATCTAAAGAATATGATTGTATAATACATTGAACTACAATAGAGAGTAATATTGTTAAAAAGCATTGAACTCACTCTCACTGCACTATTTTAATGCAGGGTTAAGGTTGATGTTAAGGTCCTTTTGAATGGGATTTCTAAATTCAAATCTCCTTAATGTGTATATTCAGTAAACAATAAACAAAATCTGAATTCAGTAATGAAAAATAACTTTCACTTTTCAAATGTTCAATTGAATACATAATGTATTTGTTTTGTAATTTTGTTTACAGTATTTGTTGATTTGAAGATAAACTATAGTTAAATAACAAATAGTTCAACACTTTCTTCCCATTCAATAAACTTTTTGACAATACAGTCAATATTAATAAATAAATTATTTGATGAAAACAGAGTTTTTTATTAATATTAAATAAATAAAGAGAAATAAACATTAAATATATGATAACTATTATACCAATCAATCAGTTTATGACATTAATTAATAGATAAGATCAATATTATATATAAATATAAAGTGCAATGTATTTAGTATTAATACAATTACTGTATACAGTACTGTCATGTAGTTGGGCTTAGATAGTGAGGTCAACCTCAGGCCCGTAACTATAGTTTTGAGTTTCTTTTCTTTGAATACCATAAGCAAAATGTTTGGGCGAATCAATGGTCTCATTCTTCGAAAGTTTTTGATTAAGTTCTTGAACTTTGAGTCCACAATAACAAGTGATGGTTAGCGCGAATAATAGGGCGAATGTCATCAGAGAAGCAAAAGTTAGCATCACTTGTGATGTAAGGCATTGTGCGCTCAATTGGCTGATATAGATCTTATCGGTGGCTAAACAACAAAAGTAATTATACCATCAGATGGTAAGGCATTCATAAAGGTTTGGTAGACATGAGTGTAGGCAACACTTTGATTGTCTTACAGCTTATATTTTGGCTGCTTTTGTGATCTTCATTGTCAGAGTTGTGGCCGTTTCTGACGACTGCCAACAGGTCTGAAGCACCGATTTCTGACACAAGCGAGTCATCAGCTTTGGAGTCATTGTTGTTGCTCGCAGTCATTGGAGTCAACTTTTTTGCCATAATTATAGATGTATTGGCAGTCCGACTGCTCGATAGTCTCTTTAATCGGCGGAGCGCTGGACTCGAACCTCTACTGGTGTCACATTGAATCTATACGTATATATTATGGAGAGTCAAATGCATAGTATTTATACTCAAAGATAAAATCTCGACTAAACCTATCATTTATTCGCTTTTATTTTTAAACCACAAAAACATTTCACTGAAAACTATTGACTATTAAGTATTGAGTAATAACTTTTGAAAGATTTAGAGCTCTGACCCAAAGCACTATATACTGTATACAGTATATCAGAGCACCGGCAGACAGAACACAGAATGTGTGAGCGAATAGATATAAAAGTTTTTAAAACATTTAAATTATTCGATGAATAAAAATAGAGATCAGTATCTAATAAATTCAGTTCTGATCAGTTCTACGCTTTGCTCTAATCCTAGCATTTGATGGACGGGATTAACAACAAGAAGAACAAAGTGTTTTAAAAATAGCCTTACCTGAGGACATGTCGTATTGCAAATAATGACTGTGCACTGAATGTTTAAATTAGTTTTGTCGGGAAATTTGAAGGCCGGGAATGTTGTGAAGTATACTTTGAAATCTGAGGGCGGATTCGGCATAAGCTTGAAATTCGGCAAAATATTTGTGTCGATCGAACACCTATTGAACGATTGAGGCATTAATTAAACTTTTTTGACAGCAATTCATTTGATTCCATTCAACTGTTTTAGGGGTCATCTGTCAAGCTATAAGGAAAATGAGCCGTTTTTACTAGTTTATATTCTATAACAGTTCGCAATAGTGAATTTTGGTCAAATATATAAACCTGAACCTTTTAAAAAGTTTCTTCTATTTTGGTTAGTGCTGAGTGAATGGTAATTGATGTACCAGAGTCATTTCTATAACTATATTTCTAGTTAATTTTGGTTATACTGTCCTTGCACATCTCTAGTTCTATTGAAATTCTTTAACTCTCATTAGTTTAGATCTCAATCTAATAATGTATTCATGAGATGAGAAAATTTTTAAGATTTAGAAATTGAAAGTAAAATAATTACTATCAGATTCAGAGCCTTTTGAAATTTGAGCCAAAAGTTTTGTGTTCGCTATCAATCATCATTACATAAGACTTCACTCACTATTGAGTTTTTCAAATGAATTTCTGTTTTAAATAATAATAAAAACGATCCTTTGATTACTTTTTCAAGACTTAAGAAGTTTAAAAGATTTAAGACTTAGTACACAAACTCGAGAAAAGAAGAATAATTTCTATAAATATTAAGTCCGGTTAAGGTTATGCTAAGACTTATAAAAATGTTCGGGTGCTTTGAATATTTCGATTCGCATTCTATTAAGTGGTGAAAAATCAATTTCTCAAAACTGTCTTCACATGAAAATAATGATCGAAGAGTTATCCGAATCATTAACTCCTTAAGATGTGAGTACAGGCCGGACACACATTTCGAAACCAAATTTTAAGCTCAAGAATATATCGATTGCTTTGTACTAACGAGACAACTGGGAATGTTATATTCAATAATCTACTACATATTTGACTGAAGGCACAGCGAAATTATAGACAGAAAATAGAGAAAAACTTGCCAAAAATGTAATGTCGCCTAAATGTACAGCAAAATAGGTAAACCATTTTTAAATAGATTATATAATTTGTAAAAGTTTTAACTAATTTGTCTTAATATTTAGTGTATTTTTTCGGTAGTTTCTTAATTATGTAAAAAATACATTTACAATTAAAAAAATAAAAGGTGTAGGGTGCTATCACAGGCTTATCTTAAGAATGATTAATTAACGATTAAAAATTGAGTTAGCTAAATCTCACTGACCCCAGTTAGCTTTTATAAACTCCAATTAGGTTTCACAGAAAATGTCTAAAATTCTCCTTAACTGAGCCGTTCATAGATTGAAATGAATATAACCTGTCTGTAGATTGAGTGTGAAATAAAGTATCGAAATTTTTATCCTGTCTATAGATATGACTTACAAAAGTTAATCAATAAAAGAATATTAAAATACAAACTATTATAGGAATAGAAAAAAAATATTGACTTTTACTTTCAATTGATAATAAAGAGTGAGAAATGCTTTCTTCATATTCTCCATACGTGTGATAATGACTTTGTATTAATATATTGTGAGTTAGTCTAAGATTATTGACTCATGAATGGCAATGATTTGAATTTCTGCGTCAATTAAATATATATTTATTCAAAGAATTTATGGCTTAAACTCTCAGATATTATTCTATAATATTCTGTATTATAGGTAAGGCTTTCGTCAGAATTTGTTAATTCAAATAAACTATTCATTTATTCGTTTCGATTGAATTAATTGTATTCGGATTGAAATTAAATTTTATAATCAAAACTTTGGCAAACATTGATTACCCGTCACTGTTAGTCAATTCTTGTTTGACCACATGTGAGCCTTCGTGTGCATAACACCGCGAGACCATTGAGTCGATACCGTCTATAATAGAACTCAAATAAAAGTTTTTATATATCGATAGATAGGAAAAAATTGAATAAATATAATGCCTTAATATTTAATATATTTGTTACCGATTTCCTTAACTTTGATCATAACAGTCACGTCCTGTCCTAAGTCAACAAAGCCTTCAATCGGCTTAAGGAAAGGTATTCTACCCTTCATCACATCCATACGGCATTCGAGTGAATCGGATATGTGTTTGAGCGTAAAATTATGGCTTCGCATCTGATGCACCTGTATGTATGAGCCCCCGTACAGACTCTTTCCATTGAACTTTGATGAGAACTGATTGCGATTGCGTCCGTTGGCCACTACTTCAGTGGTTAGTAGCGATTCTTGTGGCGCACACTTCACTTCAATCTTCTCATCGCTCGCCTGTTGTATATTGCGGTCGTTCTGGACGTACACAACCAGTTCGTACTCACTGTAACTCGACTTCAGTGTTATATCAGATCAAAAGCAAATAAATAACGAATAAATCAATGAATCATTTCATACAAAACTGATTTGAATGAGAAAATTAATTATCAATATATACGGTATGACTCATACAATGTATGCATAGAATGTATTGCAATCAATGTATACCTCATTGGCCTTCTCTATAGATCTAACGCCGCATTCATTCATATTGGTTACGAAGTGAACCAACTTTGAGCCCTGGCCATATGACCTGCACTGGGATGCCGAGTTCGAAAATATTTGATTAGCATATATTACACCGAAAAAAGGTTCTGGAAAGTTGAAGTTTGCCACCAGTGATGTCTTGTTACAGACCACAGAAGCTGTGCATAAATTTATACATTTTTTGATCAAAAATTCTTTTCAATAAAATTTAATTAAAAACCTATTCATAGCTTACTCTTTAAATTATTCGGTTCTGTATTTTGGTTCAAAGGTTTCTCATCATCTGATGAAAGAGATGATGAGGTGTGGAGACAGGCTATCAACTGAAACATTTCAATTCAGATGTAAATTAAATCAATTTAAATAATAAAACAAAAAAATTCTCTTTGATTTCGGAGAAAGTTTGGGTTTAGGTTTGGCCTAAGCCTTGATATAATCATTATTTTATTGCTTACCAGTGTTTGCAATGTCAGCCAAATTATTAGTATATAAATCATAAACCGATACATTTTTTTGACGAATAAAAAACTTAATTCAAAACAAAGATTGATTGAGACTTCAATCCGATTCCTATATAAAAATTCAGTTAATTTATTGCGGAATTGTAGACAAAAAAAGGTAAGAATAAACTCACTCAGAACGGAATGGATGTATATTTAGACTCTTCCTGATTCGATAACCCAACAAATCTTTGATTCAATGCTTTGATTGAATAGTTTAGGGATATATCAGAGCTGATGAGTCGGCCTATTATTGTTAATTTTGTGGTCCTTTGCCGTCCTTTGCAGTCCTTCACGGTTTGTCACATTCAGTGAAATACTCGTCTTTTCAAAGTCGAGGACAACGAACTTCAAGTCCAGTTAAAATTTGCACAACTCATAGGATTTACTTCATTTACTTCATTCCATTCCTTTCTTTCTTTCGTTTTCTTATTTTTTTTAAAAAATAAATATTTTTTCTCTGCTTTCGAAATGAAATTCCAAACTTAGGAAAAATGAATTAAACATTTCATTCATAAATTCATATAAACTTTTGAAAATAAAAATTATTAATCGATTAATTCAATTATTAAATCGTTTTATGATTAAAACATTTATAAAAGACTCACATTTTTGGCCAGAATTAGGTAAACCAATATTCAATCCCTAATATTCTTCACTCAAATGCATTTTCTTTGTGTTTTTTTGTCATTTAACTTATATAACAGGTTTGTTATGCACTAAACGAGATAACTATCAAAAGTGATGGAATTTTTTTCGTCTTTCCATAAAATTAGAGTAATTTCTGAAACTAACCTCTCTTTGTATGGCTTTTCAATGAAATCATTATCCAAACTAAACCAAGAAATCAAATAACATGACAACTAATCCATTAAAAGTATAAAGATTCAATAAACGTATTTTAAGATCTGGTTCATTTGCATAATTGGATTGATTATCGGTTTATTGAAATCGTGTGAATAATTTAGTTTTTATGAGTTTTAAAATAATTTTGTGTCGAAATTCAAGTAATGAATAATTTTAGAGTCAATTATAAGTATTGAATGACAAATGAAAATTAAATATATTTGATTTTCTCCATCTTTTAACCCCTCTATCCCTCTATAGCTATCGTCTAACTATTAGAGACGAAAAAAATCCGGTTATTAGTTGTCAAACATATTTGAAAACTGGAAAATGATTACTGGATTTATTTAAAAAGCACATCAATAAGGAATAAATGTTAAAAATACTGGTATTTGAGTTACTCTTATGAATAGCAACTCAATGAGCAGTCAATCAGAATTCAATAAAAACTCTTAACAAAGAAAATTAGCGACAAATGAAGAACCTTTTGATATCTTATACGTTATATTATATATTGATTTTTCAATAAAACGTTTAATAAATATTTTTAAAATTATAATAATCTAAACGAAAAATATCTTGCATTCGTTTAGTCCTTTCTATTTATACGATCATAAAAATTATTATTATTATTATTATTATTATTATTATTAAATATTTCCTTAAGAAAAATAAAATTGGAAACGAGTTCAATACCAGTAATGCTCAATATATGAAATATAAGGGGAAAATAGTAATTGAGTTATTGAATAGAAGTTTGATTTTTGAAAAATGTTAAGAATTTATTTTTTAGTCCAAATGTGAATTGAAATTCTTGCTATCAGTGATGCAAAACATAACTTATTTTCAGTTAAGAATTCATTCCAAATAAGAAATTCTTGATTTCAATCAATAATAATAGGCCTAAAGCTGAGGCGAATTATGCGGTCAAACGAACAGTAGTGGACCGTAGAAGGCATCGGAGCTCATGTATTGGCCCTAACATTAGAAAAATCTACATTTTCTCTAAGGATAACAAAACAAGTTTTTCTATTACGAAGAAATTGATTTGGCTTTTGATTAATAAATACACTGATCATTGATCATAATTTTCACTTTGTTTGGAACCAATTTATGTTTGTTTTTATAGGAAATAGCAATAAATTTACATAAATTACTGAATAATTTTGACTTTCAATTGCTTTAATACCAATTCTGCAAAATTTCAAGAAATTATTCTCAAAACACATAAGAATTCGCTTCAAATTCTGTTCTCAAACAACGAAGACTTTGTTTTATTTTAATTTTTTACTATTTGTCGTAAAATAGTTACCAATTATTTATAGAACAGAATTAATTTAAATGGTTTTAAAAATAGTTATAAAACAGTTAGAATACGATCAAAATTATTGCTATTTTCACATTCAAGTTAAGACTCTTTTGGCACTTCTATACGATTTATGTGAGAATTCCTGACATTATTTCATAAATATATTTCTCTATAAATAACTGAAACTTTTTAGATATGAAATTATTGTCATTTAGAGGTAGGGACAGACTTCCTAAATTAAACCTGAATCAGTTTCGATTATGACAAGGGTCATTTCTTAGGTAAAAATCATTTCCCAGTCAGGGTCAATTTTACTCCATATAAATTTTAAAACAAAGATATGCTTTCCTGCCTTCATATCAGTTCATATTTGATCTCTAATTTTGATAGTGTTTAGCAGAAGACACACATTTGCACAACCATTTGGCTGTTCTAATAAAAGGCCGGATCATCTCAGGATAACAACCACTTAGACCGGGTCAGCCACACTTGGACCCAAAAATTAATAACTTGTACTAAAATAAAAAAAAATGTTGTTTTTAAGATGATTAAATGGAAGAATGAACATAATGGACATTGATCATATTGTAAACATTTATTACATTGTGATCCAAGCAATTCTCAATTCATATTTGAATTCTTTAATACTTAATATTCAAATATCAATTGGATATGATTTTAGTTGAAAAGAGCAAAACTTCCAATAATTTCGATATCTATTCGATGATATTCTGTTATTTTTAGAAAGTGAGCTTGTACAAATTAGAACAAAAAGGCTAATACAGTAATGTTTGTCAATGCCTGTAATTAGAATAATTACAATACTTGTGCTATAATATTGTATAATATAATACCCAATGTTTTGCTGTTTCGCTATTTGTTTGAAAGATGTTTCGCAGAGTTTAATGAACTACTGATTTGAATATATTTTATTCGAATTGAATGAATGAAAAATAATATTTTATCTCTGATTTATAGCCTATAAACAACAGAATGGGCTATAAATGTAGGGATTATTTCAGAAATAAATATATTTATATTCATTTAAATCTTTATAACATTTGTAGATTCGGTTCCGAATATATTGAGTCGAATAGATTTGAAAGTAACACAAATCAGACTAAAAGCATATTATGTTCAAAGAGTCGTATGATTTGAACATAAAGTTCAGATAAAATACGATTGGATTTAGTTTTGTGTTATTATATCGCAAATCAATTCAAATATAATAATATCCAAACAATCGCTTATTTTTCGATTATTAGGAGTAATCGGAGTTCAATAATAATATGATTGCTTAATAACACAGTATTGCGAGTTTACACAACTGGCCAAATAGTTTAGAAAATGGATCTGTATCAATCTCTCATTCGCCTATCTTTGAATATATTCAAAGATTTATAAAGATAGATACGAGGAACAGAGCTGGTTCATTTTTTAGTAGCTTGGTGCCGTACAAAGAATAGTCCGAAATATCGTTGTTAAAACAAAATATAGTAGCATGTGCCAATTTAAGCATGATACATTCATAGATTGTAGTGCAAAGAATTTAAAGAATTCTACAGAATATAATCGATAGCGTCATCTGTGGCTCACAATTGTAACCAATGTGTGAACGCATCCATCAATTCTGTTCTCACGTTGAATACGGTTTGTATGGAAGCACTGTTTGCTGTCCAATGCCTTCCCATCCCTACCACTGTGTAATAGATCAGTACCGGAGCACTAAATAGATTGGTCTATTCGTTTAGGTGAAGGGGCGCTACAAGTGAGCTCATATAGCCAGGGGGTGGAGAGCATAGAGCAGAGGAGCTCTGTTTGGCAGGAAAGGAGAGCATAGAGTGGAGAATGCATTGAATGCATTGAATGCATTGCAATACTACAGTATTGATATGAATACTATTAATATTGATAGCAATGCGTGTAATGCTTGTAATGCTATGTATGCTATATATCGGCGAATGTGTACAACACTTGTGTTCGCTTCGACTCTTCAATACTTTAGTTATGATTTGAATTCAATTCAATCATATGTTTGTCGTAATTAAACTAATTATACGATTAGTTAATTGATTGGACACTCGGCTAGTGTTTAGCAATTATATAGGCTTTGAATCTATTTATTTATTTATGAAATTATATTCATTAGTATTAGTAGTATTAGTATTAATAGTATTTAGTCTTTGATTTATTCCTATATTAACCGAAACTCATTGTAAATAACAATTGATTTCTTGTTTTTTATTGTTTTAAATATTTATTTTCTATTTTTATTTAACGCCAATAAAGACATTAATCCAATCCAATGGCAAGTATTTGAATGTATTATATGTTTATATCAATTGTTTCAATCGATTCAACCATTGATGACATTAACAAAAATCTAATGTTTTATTCAAATAATTAAAATTCAAATCAATATTAATGTTATTTTTCTCGTCTTTTCATTAGATATCTTATAAGTTGTAATGAATTGATATTTTTCTTAATAAATATGACTCCGATTGAGAAAAGCCACACATTTAGTGATAAGACAGATATTTTACACCTATTTATTGGCTATTTATTGACTTTATATTGAATTTTCATTTTAATTGTTTTATAATATTGTTTGGGATTTAAATATATTACTACTGAATGACTGACTAAAACAAATGGGTTTTTACTGTTTAATGCTTTCATTTGTAGCCAAACTTATTTAATATATTAATATTAATACAGATTTTCTTTTTCTTTTTAATTGATTTTTTCCCTATTTTTGCAGTTCATATGTGTGTTGTTTGACATCAAAAATCATATTATATTATAATAAATGCAAAGCTTTTCTATGTTTTCAAAATCAATCGATTTTTCTGTTTCGAAGATTCAATTGAAGCGAATTTATTAATTTTTTTGAGATTATAGTAAATAGTTATTAGTTTTGATGTCAAACAAAATGTTTGAAAATATGTTGAATCGATTGAACGACAGAGCGATTAAAATAATTGATTTTCTTTACGTCTATTGACGTTATAATGGATTTCCTAATAATTATAATAATTATAATTATTTTGTTTCAGTTTTTATAATAACTGAAGCAATGGTTCCAATGGTCTGATTGTTGATTGTTGTGTCAGATATTGAATAATAACCAAAAGTATGCGTAAATTATGCGAAGGAAAACATTTTATTTGATTGGATCGCTTTCGTTCATCTGCTGGACTGCAGTTCTCTGCTATCTATTCGTTCACAAACCAAACACTATTAAAGTTAATACAAAACACAATCAATACAATTGTGTTGTTATTATTGGATAATTTGATAATCAGTTTAATTAAATTCATTTGTCTTTTGTTTTCTATGATTTCAGTCGGTATTCAAATACGAAGAGGTGAACAAAGAGGTCGATGTCCTCGAGAATGAATTGAGACAACAGTTGAAGTCCAATGAAGTATTACTAATGACACTCAAGAATATTAGGCAACAGATTATTAAAACGGGAAAAGATATTAAACACATATTAGCCGAGAATCCGAGCGCTCTATCACTGGATAGGGCTCTGAGTATTAATAAAGTGAGAACTGTTTGCCTTATTATGTATTCAAACCTCTAATACGCGTCAAAAGTCTGTCACTTAAGACAGCTCTCGATCGCAAACACCTTTTGCGACAATATTTCTATATTTGTTGCGATAATTAATCAAATGATTGTCAAAAACACGAATAAGTATTGAATTTCATTAATATATTGAATTGCATTCCCTGTGCCATAGGATCCGGTCATATGTGTGCTGTTATTCGCCTGCAATAGAGTCACAGTTAAGAGAAATTTGGATCAATTACTCAAATATCGTCCGAATCCAAGAAATTTTCCGATAGTTGTGAGTCAGGACTGCGGACATGAGCCGACCCGGAAAGTGATCCAATCATATGGCGATCAGTTGACACTCATTAGACAACCGGATCTGTCGGACATTCCTTTGACCGGAAAGTTAAAGAAATTTAAGGGATATTACAAAATATCCAGACATTACGGGTGGGCTCTGAACCAGACGTTCCACGTTCTCAACTACGACACTGTCCTTATAATAGAAGACGATTTAGACATTTCGCCCGATTTTTTCGAATACTTCAGAGCTCTCTATCCCTTACTCAGAACAGATCCGACTATTTATTGCATCAGCGCCTGGAATGACAACGGGAAGGACGGACTCGTCTCCAACGAAGCCGGTATGCAATCAATCGATCCTCATATGCACTGCCATTCCTTTCCTCCTTTTCTAACGTTTCTATACTTTATATGTATAGACGTGTTATACAGATCTGATTTCTTCCCCGGCCTGGGATGGATGCTAACCAAAGACCTATGGATTGAATTCCAGACAAAATGGCCGAAAGCGTCAGTTCTTTGACTATAAAACTCGAAAACAGTTTATATAAAAAGCATTTATTTATTCTTCAGTTTTTGGGACGACTGGATCCGTGAGCCGGCACAACGAAAAGACAGGGCTTGTATTAGGCCTGAGATGTCTCGATCGCGCACTTTTGGCAAAATAGGAGTCAGCAAGTATTGAATCTAATCCAGTGTTGATTCCATTCTTCAGATCTAATGTCTGTTTCAACCAATCAGTGGTTTATTTTTCGAAAAGCATTTGAAGTTCATTAAACTGAACGACCAATCCGTGCCTTTCACTCAAATGAATTTAACCTATTTGTTAAAAGTAAGTCATCGCTCGTAATGTGCTTATTATGAGAGAAAATAATTGAATACTGTATTCAAATCTAACCTTCATTTGCACTGTTAGGAGAACTATGACGTGGAATGGGTTAAGAAAGTCTATGGCAGTCCTTCGGTGACTCTCCAACAGTTACAAAGGTCTGAGATTCCAGAGAAGGGTTCGGTTCGCGTCACCTATAGTACAAAAGATGGCTATAAGAAGACAGCCAAAGCTCTCGGTCTGATGGATGACTTCAAGGTATGTGTGCTCAGCACTACTGACTGACTGACAGACTGACTCACCCGTCGCTATCAATCGATTTGTTTTTACTTGTTGTGAATCCAGTCGGGAGTTCCGCGCACTGGCTATCGAGGAGTGGTCACATTCATGCATAAGGGCCGGCGCGTGTATTTGGCGCCTCCGCCCTCTTGGAGAGAGTACGACATCACTTGGAGGTGATTGGGATCAGCACTAGTGATGCCATCGATGGCAGCCATTCGACAATTGTTCCGATATTTTCTTTACAACAATTTATGTGATATAAGACATGGATTGATCGGTCACTGCGGGGGTCACAGTCTGGACGCACAGCTCCCAGTGCTCTGACGTACTCAACAATCACAATCATTTTGAAAAAGTGCAATCATTGGTCTTCTCATCAGAACTTATACTGAAATTCAAGGCTTTTTCACACAATTTTGTGACAAAAAAATCAATTATTTGTCAGACATTTCGCGCTTTAAATAAATTATTTCTTTAATTAATATTATTATTAGGTTTTAAATGTGTTTTTAGGAAAAACTGCCTTAACTTATATTTAGGTTTAATTTTATTTTAATTTAATTAATTTAGTTGACTGTCAGACAAAATCAAGTCTAGTCCGCAAGTGATGCGTACATCAGCTTAAAAATTAAGTCTCACTTATGTATGCATTCTATGTATTAATATTCAGATATTATTGTCTGCACTTTATTTGTTAACAATTTTTATAAATTCATCAGAACTTCTATTATTAGTCTATTTTTTCAATTTATATATAAAGACAACAAAACACACAACTCATGTGACTATCGATTATTGATTTTAAAAACAAAATATATTTACAAAACATTTTCAAACATTTAATGTCTACACAAAGAGACGCAAACAAAACGAATTGATTCTTAAAAAAGAAAATTGTATTTCGCTATCAAAGTAAGCGACGGAACAGAACTGTTATGTTTTCGGATAAGACTTTTTGCTCAAATAATATGATAGTATCGATAGTATTGACGATAATATAAATTATTAATAAAGACGTGCCATTCGTACCATTCATTAACTCAATTCTAATCACTATTTTATTAATTCTATACTATTTTAATGCCTGTGCGCTTTGTGCCGGTATTTCACTCTGAAATTAATTTTCAATTGACTCAAATTAATGATTATTTTTTGGCTCTTTTTTGAGATTGGGTTTTAGTTTTGGTTTATTAGCAAATATTTGGTTCTAATGACTAAATCAATACATTTCATACATTCCATAGGGATGTCAATGAGTTATGATCTCACGTATAGTCCAATCCTTATCCAGAGTTGAATATCTCTAACGCAACTAACTCTCCAAATGTATTGATCCAAATGTTTACGCATTCATATGCCTTATGTATGAGCTCTCCGACAAAACGCCGTTGTCTTGTGATAGCATCGACTCCACGAAAGCCAAATATTTTTCCACTCAAAGGCTTCACAACATATCCTTCTGAGCGTTGAATTACAAATCTTCTGTGAATTATGAATCTATGACTGCTATTGTGCTGATCAGCACTTCTCTACACAGCTCTTATTGGCCTTAATGTTAAGTCTTTGCAGAGCCTGGCAGTAGTTGCCGGTGCACTTCATTGACCGCATATCAATTCCGATTATCATTTTTACAATTATTTCCAAAGAATTTATTTTGGATTCAATAGAGAAATGCATTCATTGTTAGAGTAATCAATGAAATGGAGTTCAACTCTAATAATAATGTCTCGAATTTGTGTTTCATTGAGAGCAACGATAGAAGTGATTCCGAGTCAACACATTCTACACCTGAAGACGAGAGAATAAAACGACTCTTTTTCACGTGTGATAAAAATGGCGACGGATTTATCACTTACGACGATATCAGGCAAGTCTGCATTCAACTGGATATGGAGTACTGCGTCGACGAGATTATGCAACAGTTGGACACCGACGCCAACGGACGCATATCGTACTCAGACTTCGTTAAGAGACGATCAGAACTGTTAGACATAAAGCCCTCAGAATCTGATACTTCAGATGATTGCGAGTCTACTATCAGTGAGTCTAAAGAACCGCTTTTGGATGAGTCGAGTCAGTCCTCCAGTTTCGACCCGATGTATAGCAATAGGTCTTCATCTGCAACAGAAGAACAGGCATTCGGGTCACAACCCAGCCGTTCATCATTGCATTGTAACGACTCCTCTAAAGGAATTTGGGTTCAAAGAGAGGTTGCACTCAATCAGACCGAAAGCAGTGGTTTGAGTAATACTAATACTACTAACGGCTCTCTGAGACACAACGGACCGGACAGTTGGGAATTCGATTCGGGAACTCATGACTTGGAAATCGATACGATATCTCTGCACAAACAGATTGAGGCGTCGGGTATGGAAATGCCTCAGAATATTAATGAAGTGCTCGATCTCGCAAACAAAGCAAGTGTTCATTCATTGCATTGCATTCCTCTCTAATAAAGCATTTGATTAATAGCTATTCTCTTCTGTTTTGCTATACTATTCAGTATTACATCGAATCAATAAATTGCATAAAAGAGGAGAAAATTAGAATTCATAGACATTTCAAATCGATTCTAAAAGAACACCAATTCTTACAAAAACAGATTCTTTCACTTAAGGTAAGCATTCATACAAATTCTGTTCAGATTCTGCAATATCTCTGTTATAAACAAATGTCTTTTAGAATTGCATTCTTGACAGAATCTGCTTGTTTATCTGTTTGTCTGTTCGGATGCTTTTATTAAAAACAATATATATATATATATATATATCTGAAACATATGTTTCACAGATATGTTGTTTTTACAATATATTGCTTTTTCTGCAATAATATCTGTCATATCAGCTATAATTAAATGATAAATATATTTGATTTTCGCTGTGTCCAAGCGTGCAAGGTAGATTTTGCATAAAAGATCAAAGAATTATAGCCTTTCTCATAAATACTGTACAACTCTGGGTTGAATTTCGTTACTATTTGATGAAAACCAGAAAATAGTTAATAAGACACCGAAAATGAGTAATCAGTGACAATTCATCTCCACTTGAATTGATTCCTACAATAATTATTGTACGGTCTTTGCAAAGCTCCTGAAGACCTTGGTTACTCCACGGGTTTAATGGAATTCCATTTATACTAAGCATAGATTTGATAGCATTTCCCAAAAATTCTTTATAAATAATATGAAAAATGTTTTATTGGTTTTGAATGGAAAGGAGGAAAAGCTGTCAATAATTAGAGAATTGGATAAGAAAAGGCTGAGAGAGCGGAAGGAATACGAGGACAAGATTACAGAACTACAGTCTATCATCGGTGAACTGTCACACAATTTGAATTATTACCAGTTCCTCACTATTAAAGAAGAAGACGACGAAAATAATGGGGAAGAGAATGAATGTCAGAATAAAGATAGGATTGAAGCGAATAATGAATGCAATTATTGGTCGCATAAGAGCTCTAAAACAGGAGTCGTTAGTAATGAAAGAGAAGAGCAAACAGAAAATGATTGGGTTTTCTCTGAATCTGAGAACATAGACAACAGTTTGTATCGGAAGGACAGTCACGCAACTGCTCTGGAAATCGATAGACTCGAGTGCAGAATCACTAATTTGGAGACTCAGATCGATCTGTCGGCTCTTCATCTCAATGAGAGCAAAGAAAACGCTGAGAGGTTTGCATTCGTTGCAACGATTATTCACTTTTATGACATTAATTGAATTTTCTGTTAATTAGATTAACTGTTTTGTTGGGAAAATATGACGCAAACAATACAGCGCTTCAGTTGGCTCTCAATTATTCCGATAAAGCATTAGAAATAAACGAATTATTAGTCGCACTCTTAAAGTCGGAAATTGGCTTAGTTTTAGCCAATTGTCGAGCGGCCGGACTCGGAAAGACAGGTACTTTTGTGGTTTATCTTTTAAAATAAATAAATTATTTTATTCATGAATTGCACCGAATTTTGTATAAAAATTAAATACAAAACAACTAAATACTGTATGTGTACTCATGCGAAATCTGTGTGCTTAGGAACGGGTCAATACTGTAGTAGAGTTTTAGCCTGATACCTCATGGGGTTTATCCCTGGTAGGCCAAGACTCTAAAATAATTGAATCTACAATTTCTACAAACGAATCGATTGAAATGAATTGCTTTTATTTACAGAGAAAATGTCTGAAAACGAAGAGCGCGAAGAAGTGAAGCGGATCTATGAGTTGGCCACTCAGAAGAGAAAACGAGCCGAAGAATCGGCTTTGGATTATCTGCACAACAATTGCACTGAATATAATGTTACGACAAAAAGCAGTTTCAGTCGCGAACACGAAAATAATTTGAGAGATATTTTGCATAAACTGAAAGACGAGAAATCAATTGTAAGAAATTCTGTGACAAAAATAGAGCCTTTTATTGTCGATTCGGATAAAGAGCACAAATCAATGTTTGCCACGAATTCATCGATCAATATCGAGAATATAGTCCTTTTGCAAGACTTTGTATCCATTAAAGTAAAGAGTAGTCATAGTAGTCATTGAATCTATAAATTCTGAATAATTGAAAATCTATTCCGACTATGAATTGATAGGAAACAAATGCGAGCCTAAGAACTCAAATACATTCGTTAAAAGTGGAAAATTCAGATCTGGTTCGACAAGTGATGCAATTGAAGCCAAATATCGCCGAAAGTGATTGCATTGAAAGCAATGAAAACGAAATGAAAAGTTTGAATTTGAATAGCAATGACAGTTCAGATGATTCATTGAGTGGTCTGAAGAAAGCGAACGGGTCTGACATTAAGTCAAATTTGTTATTAATATTCTTAATATAATAGACAATACTTTATATGTATTTGAATTAGAAATTTGTGCCGAGAATTGGAAAGAATGAAAAAGAAGTACTCAATTAAAGTGCGAAAATTGGAGCAAAAGATGAGTTCAATGAGTCAGAGGAATAGCGCACACGTATGTACAGCACAGTATGCAATAAATTCTGTTTAGTACTCATTGATTTGAATTTTTAATTTTAGATTAAAATACTTCAAAACAAGATCTCATTACTGGAAAACGAAGGCTCAGTCAGAAAATGTATGGAAACAACGATTTGAAATCAGGATTCATGTGATTGTTATCAATATATTGCAACTTATGTACACTTTATGGTCACCTAATTGTATGATTCGTGCAATCTTTGACTTTTACCCAATTTTTTAAATCTTTAAATTTTTGAAACAAAAATAATTTTTATTCATTTAAATGAAATTAATTAAAACTGAATAACACTTGCCTTCCATTCGTTTATATATTTTCAAATAATTATGGTTTTTATTAATAAATTAAAATTAATTATTTAAGAATAAAAATTAATTAAAACTTTGACTCACTTTGAAATGAAATATTTAAGCATTCGCTCAATTAGTATATAATTCCAAAGAGGATGTGGATTATGGCAGCTATTATAATGTTTAATGTAATGAAATTCAGGCAAAACTAAATATAAATTAAGTTCATTTGAAGTCTTAACCGAATTATTGATGAGAAACGACATGAACTTCCAAACTGACAATTAATGTTAAAATATTTTTATCATAGATTCTGATCTGTTATTCACAATAAACTGAACAAAGAGTTGGATTAGATTTAAGAGTATTAATATATCGTAAGTATAGTCAAAGAATGCATGTATTAATGGCTCAATTCATATGTGCTTCGATCGGATTCTTAAATTTAAATGTAAAGTCAAAGATGCGCAAGGTCAGTCTTCCAATGCAAAGGCAAAAAAGCACTTATTGAACAGTTTTGTGTGCCGGTTCAATTCACGGATTCAGCTATTTTTCTGCCAACATAAGTTTCATCAAGAACAACTGCTGGGTTATTTCGCACCAAATGCACTTCTGGCACAAATGAGCAAATGATTGTATTGTATCCATTAGTATCCAGGCTATATCTACAATATGAAAATTTTAGATTTTTAAGCGATTTTACACAAACAATGAGACATTCTTGAAGTCCAGAACAATGAAAACTGATTCTTCCTTCCATATCGACCCTGGATTTACGTCTAAATAAAATAGTTTTTTATTTTCTTCTGATTATCAAAACTATGAGAGTTTAGCGAAACAAAGAAAATGAGATAATTCTCTGGAACTAAATGCCAATAAAAGGAATCGGAAACAAGAAATTTTTTATTCAGTTTTAAATTAATTTCTTTACTTTTTATGAACATTTTGTTAAACATTTGTCAAATAATTTTATTTCGATAATAGTTTAGAAATCGTTATAACAATTGTTATTATTATTATTAAAATAAAAATACTGTAAGTTATATACAGTATAGGAGAGAGACATTGAATTATATGCGAACAATGGGGTCATACTGTATAAGATAATTGAATTATGCAATTAATAGACAATTCAATTGAATTGACACTCACTTCTAATTGTGTGAAATACTGGATAATTATTAATTGAAATGTTATATAATATACAGTGCAAGTTTTATATGACGCATGATTTAAATACGCTCGCCCAGAAAACTACAGGGAATAAAAATCTGATTATGGTGTGATTTTAACAAGGGATAGTGGATATATATGAAAATATCCACTAGATTCGCAACTGGTATTCAGTATCAAATGGCAATGCAAAATGCAAATCAGTTTTATAATTTCTCAAAGAATAACTTTAGTTCTAATAAAAAAAATTGCAAGGTGATTGAATTGGTTGACCGCCTGACCGACACATTCTGTTGGGCATTGTATGTGTGTCAAAGTTTTTTGATTAATAAAGGCTTTAAGACTAAAAACACTCAATTAACTATAAAGTGCAATTTCGTTATCTGTAAATTTTTTTCCCCCAGCAAATTTGTAAAATGCATATGATGATTGATGCCAATGTTGAATATAAATCAAAAACTACCACTGCTAAATTTGATTCATAGATTATTTCCCAAAACTAACACAATTTATAAAAATCTAACAAATATTCTTCATGTGTTGCCACGTAAAAACCAGCGGTATTCATTTTGAAAATTTTATGAAATACCTGCAAACCTCCACTATTACTTGTTAAAATGAGACCATGTTCAGATTTATATCCACTGTAGTTTTCCTGTACTCGCGAATTTAAATCATGCGTTATATAAAATTTGCCCTGTACAATGCAATGGAATTATGAAATATTGTCAAAAATCGCTTTCATTCAATTTAGCAGCTCTTGGAGTCGGGTGTGGTTTATAGCCAACAGATTGAACTTCAATTACCAGTGACCTTCGTGTCTGGTGTTTGTGGTGCCAATGAATTACCGATTTCTAAAATTGTCTTCATATCAAACCTATTGCGGACTTTAACTCAGTCAGCAATTAATGCCTTTAACGCCCACTCATATATAAAAACAGAGGAATTATAGAAATTCAAAATCAGTTGAACATTAAATCAGTCCAAACATGAAATATCTGTTAATTCTTGTGCTTTTGGCAACATTTTTGTCGCTCACATTCGCCGGTTTGTTATGCTTTTTATCAAATGTTCGCAATTTTTCATTAATCCATATATTTGTGAATAGGACATGGATATGGTGGACATGGACATGGTAGACATTATGGCTATTCCACTCATATAAGCCATGGTCATGGCCACGGACATGGACATGGACATGGTGGTCACGGAGGACATGGAGGCTATGGGCATGGTGGCCACGGACATGGTCATGGACATGGATACTACGGATAATTTATTACTGGAATCAGTCTCTTAAGGAATTGTAAGTTAAGCTGAAGTTTTCAATTTTCAAATCATTACTGAATTCTCCTTTCATTTCACAGATTAGAAGAACAGAAAATCTCAAAGACTTAGCAATAGTTGTGATGTTTTATAATATATTTATAAAAATATTTTGTGATATTATTTCGATACTTATTATTGTATATAACTGTGTATTATATATCCGAATAAAAGTTGGCTAAATATGATTGCGTTCATTATATTTTTAATAAATAATTTATTTAATAATTAATTTAAAGTTAAATTAACATTAATTTTAAGATATTTTGAGCTAATCTTGTGATGACTTTACAATTATTATAAAATAAGCAAATATTACATAATAATCAATAGCCTTATCGACTTATAATAGTAGAAAACAATTATTTAAAATACTTAAGCTATTGAACAGAGTCTACGACTGTAGGAGTCCAGGGCTGACATTGATTCGTATTCGAGTTTATGCCGGCGTTGGTCTACAACTTCTAAATATGTAGTATCAGTACAATAGTCGCAATTGATTGACCCAATTCATGAAATATGTAATACGAGTATAAACATCTGGAAATCCTGTTATTCGAGTAAATGTGCGAAACATTATTATAATAAGTATTTCTCAGTTTATTTAACTGTTATTCCGAATAACATTCTGTGCTTTACCTCTATTTAGTCATTTGTATAATAAGTGACATTAAAATTGGATTTATAACTAATGACTCATTAGTAATGTCTCTTGGTTATTTGATTGAAATATATTTAGAGTCGGGAAGGAAGAAAAGTTTGACGATAAGTATTGATCAACAATAAATCTACATCTACTGTCCTTCTAATCCCTGGGCTAACTGAACTATTTTGAAATTCTGATCTAATATAGTATTATTGATATAAGCAATGATAAGAATAAGTGGACTGCTGTACAGAATCAATACCTTCTTTGGCACATCCGGATCCAAAAGAGGTAATTCCAGCCAGATGCCATTGATTGCCTATTTTGCACTGGAGCGGTCCACCAGAGTCACCCTTGAATTGAACCAGGAATAAAAACTATTGACAACTGAGAGTATGAATGGACTGGAATATACTCGTACATGACATGTGCCCTTTCCTCCTGAAAGTCAAAAGTATAACAAATTATTATTTTATTAATATATAAACCAATTCTCGTATTAAGCAAATGGTCTTAAAGGCAAATATATATACCTTTGCCATCAGTTGTACCGGCACACAAGTGCCAATTCCTAATTCCTATTTTGAACTTGGGATAGTATGCCTTTTGGCACTCGGAGTTGTCGAACACTTGTATTCGCACCTTTTGAAGTATTTCTGCGCCTTTTTTGTCTAAACAATCAAATATTTGGATTGAGTTCTAAGACTGGAAATGATATGAATAGTCGGAGCACTCCTTCAGTACATACTGTAATCAATTTTGCCCCAACCCGTTGCCACACATTCCTTGTCGTAAAACTCTGCCTTTACGTTAGGCGGTAAGCAAAGTGGTTGCACGTATTCAGACGGTTCGATTGGTTCTTTCAATTTCATGAGCGCAATGTCATTATCATAGCCCCTATACCAGGGATAGTGAAATACGTGTGACACTGAATGCGTTTTCTCGAAGTTTTCAAACATCTTTTGGTGATGTTCTCCAACTGAAACAGAATTGAGTTTCAATTATATTACTTATGAATTATAAGTTAATTGTCAGTGAATTACCGGTGACTTCCCAGTGCATAGCGTTGGGTAATGTGAAGAGTGGACTGTAATCAGTGGAACAGATATAACGGACACAACAATCAAAATAATTAGTCAGAGAATAGATTAGAATTATATGATAAACAAGCAATCAATTTGTTGGTGGAGTTGAATGACTTGAATATTTGATAATTAATATAAAAAAAATTCTGTTTTCCCCGACATATGATTGCGAACCTTAAGAATGTTATATAAAATATATTCTAGTAATTAAAACTCGCAAAACTTGTTGTGGAGTAAATTCTTTTCTTCTATCAAATCAAATGACATTTTTCTGATAAAACAAAATTCATTTTCAAAAAAGTGTTTTACTTTGAATTTCATACTTAATAATACAATGCGCGGCCGTTATGATCCAGGAGTGGTCTATTAAAACCCCTGCAAATAAAAAAGTCATAGATTTATAGTAATTTTCAAAAAACAGTTCCTTAAGTCTGGAAAAAGGATAGAAAAATATTTAGAGTAATGAAAAACTTGTTTTTGCCTCAAACCGATCAAAAATAGTATTTTACAGAAATTAATGATATCCTCAATATTTCAAAACTTTTATTGTTATTGACATCAAAATGATTAATATATTCTCGTTTCGAAGCTTTTGCTCATTATATCGAAAATTAATTTATTTATATTTAACTAAACATAAAATTAAGTAAAAATATTCTGATCGCTAACCTCCACACCAGTGTCCGATTTTGCCCGCCTGTGGGTGTGTTAGTCTAATTGATACCTAAAGAATAAATGCAATCTTAACAAGGTCAAGATGATTGGCATGTGTGAATATCACCTGCCAGGGCCATTCTCCCGGTTGAGAACTATTTCCACCCACTATTCGTTCCGTAAGAGGACTTTCGTTATTGAATTTATTGACTCCACACTCTTTGAATGAAGTTTGATCTGAAGTATTGAAAAATCATTTTCCTTACTCTGTTGAATGGTTGGGTGACATACCTGACTGTGCAGTAGAGAGTCGCCATAGATATAAAGAGCTCAATATTTCAATGATCACAATCACCGGTATTCGCATAATATTGAGAATCGAGTCAATTGAAGGCTTAAAAGATTTTTAGCCAATTAAGTGAAGTTGACATTAGATTAGCGTTTATTCACATAAACATCACAAAAAAGTATAGAAAAAGTTGTCGATAGGACCGGACACTTATGTTGAGATCGCGCGGAAACATTCAAGCATTTCTTCGATTCATGTCTTCATACATACAGACATACAAATCCATAGCTTCTTCATTACCTTCTTGTCCTACTCTTATCCCAAAATCAAACTCCACCTCATTATGAGAAACCTGTGCTTCAACTGACAACTCAAACATGACCTCAACATTATATAAACTAATATATGATTGCATTAGAATTCATATAAAATATTTACTAAATTATATGCATTTGTTTGGATTGTTTTGCTCTTAAATGTCAATCATTTTAATATAGTTTTCAATTCAGACGAAAACAATATCAGAATAATTGTTAAAATGAAAATCTATTTCAAATTTAATGCAGAAACACATAAATTAATTTGAAATTCAATGAAATTAATTAGACTTTTTCAGTGATATAATTAAAAAAAATCATTTATTCTTTATTGCTATCGATTGGTCTTTTTTCACAATAATTGCTATAAATTAATAATTAAAAACTTAACAAAAAAAATACTAAATTATAAAAATATTTACAGAACTAATAATTATTTGATTTCTATCTAATGATGCAAACAATCATTGAATGTGTGTTTCATTTGGTTCTCATTCTAATCATTAATTGTTATGAAGTGTTAAATAAAAATAGAGTTCATGTCGTGTGAATCGATATCCAATCGACAAACTCTGATATACGCGTATAAACACCCGGAAGGTTAGGTCGCGCACAGCCAACCCCTATATCGACAATTAAATGACAAAACAATTATATATTTAATCTTAAGTTGAGTATTGGCTGCACTTACCCCACGAAACCAGTCCTATGAGCTTTGTTTTGCCCTCTTCTTTGAGACTAAGAGGACTGCCAGAATCACCCTGACATGAATCCCTTCCGCCATCTGATAAAGCCATTTAAGACCGAAAATAATTACATTTATTATGAGTTAAGACATCGAGAGAGAAGACCAACAAAAGTGATCGGTTGGACAAACCTTTATATCCGGCGCACATCATATTCGGGAATATATTCTCTCTCCGGCCAACACTTTTCATCCATTTCTGACATTCTTCTGAGTCGAGTACTTCGACGTCTACTTTCTGAAGAACTCCCGGAGACGTTGATATGCCTAACAATAAGAATAAGAATACGAATAAAACAATTTCCTAATCAGATAACAGAGAATATGCATTGAATACCATATTGGGTTCGACCCCAACCCGTGGCAGTGGCTTTCTCACCCGTATAGTTTTGACCTGAAGGCGATTTATTAAATATTTAATTGTTATAATTGTTAGCAAAACAGATAATATATTAACTGTCAATCATTAATAAGATTATATACAATATAATACAGTAATCGAAATATTAATTGAATTGAATTTGATTTTTCTCTATTGAATAAAGTATTTAATTATCAATAGATTGCAATCGAGTTAAAAATGAACCCAAATCTTGAGTAATGAGAATTAATTCAAGTAAATCAATCAATTATAGGAAATATTTATCAATTTTCAAACATTTTTCAATTCTCTTATCAACTATAAGCTGATTATTAGCCTATGTTTTCATATTTTATTTTTGATTAAAATTAAATTTTTAATGAATTAATTAGATATCAATTATTTAGACTAAATGTCAAAAGTCTGTGCACTTCTGTACAGAGAGTAAGAGTTTGCGAGACTTTCGCTATTATTTTCTATATATTTTGTATCGATTGAGAATTGGATTCATTTTAAAATTAGACCCAGTTTCATTTTCTTATTTTTTAGATGAAATTAATTTTCTATATATTAAAAAAATACAAATCTCATCTATCATATCAAATGGGATTATAGGAAATAAGATAATTTTTAAAAATCTAAGGATTCGGTCCAATCATTGATTTATTTTACTTTTGGTGAGTGAGTGCTTATATTATAAATTATAATTAAATAATAAGAGATCAATAGAGAGCACAATAAGAATATTAAGTTTGAAATCAAAGATATTATGAGTTTTGCAGACAATAGACAAACGCATTCTTGAAACTGAACTCAAAGATAAACATATGAACTGAACTCTCATTGAATGAAATGAATGAAAATTGAAACGAATTCATAGAAAAGAAGTTATGAAATGAGGAAAAGAGATGTTTTCGATACAGAGTTTGTTGAAAATGAACTTTTCAGACAATATTATCAGAAAGCGATAAAATCAAAGAATTTTCGGCCAATAAAAGGGCAAACCTTTATCGGGCAGACATATGGGAATGATGTGCTGCCTGTAGGTGACGTCCTCGCTCAGTTCCAGCAAGGCTATATCGTTCTGATAAGTTGCCGGATTGTATGCTTCGTTAACCACTTTCCGGCGAACCCCATACTCTTCATGTGCTAACTGTTCCGTATGTGCGCGCAGATTATAGTCACCGAGTCTTACTCTCAGATTATTGGCTGGAGTTCTGATACAATTATATAATAATAATAATGACAATCAGTTTTATGAAAATCATTACAATTGAAGAAAGAGTTTATTAACAAAAGAGTGGATTACTTGTAGACACAATGGGCTGCCGTAACCACCCATCGGTTCTTAATGAGAGCACCGCCACACGATATTTTCTGGTTGAAGTACTGTTGTTTGACAATAGCCGCCTGCCATGGGTTGTGTCCGAACCGTGCATTCTCTCCGCCAACTATTTTGGCGCCTCTATTGAAGTAGATTTTCCCACATTCTGGCAGATGAGACAAAACAGTTTCAGACGAATACCCAATGAGTTCAACACATTTTCCAATTGAAGTTATGCCAGATTTTTGTTAAATATTTAATTATTTTAATTAATAATTTGCACAAAAATATTCTTTTTTTTTGTAGAAAATAATTAGTTTAATAAGTGTTTAACATAGCTATCGATTAATACCCGGTTCGTGCACTGGTTCTGCTGTGGACACTGCGCTCGCATTGACAGGTAGTTCCTGAGGAATACAACAGCTCCAGAGTATACCACCGCTACAGAGATCAAGCGGTCTCTTGCCCTGCATCCAGCAGGTGATGCCGAAGCCGCACGGGTAGGACTCACTCAGGTAGTGACATTGTTGAGGAAATGCTGATCCGAATGAATAGAATTGATATGAATGTCAATATATTTTGCAATTATTCAATCGATTCAATGCATTGTTGAACAGATTGTAATCAATGTATGCAATGTGTATGCTATGTATGCAATGTCTGAATCCATAGACAACTCACACAATATATATCGAGCAATGCTTAATAAGTTCCACAATGTTTGGGAAGTTTGCTTTGAACTCTGGCGATGAGTCTTTGTGAGGTGTGATGTCAATGAACTAGCTATGGACAGAGGAGACAGAGGACCGTTTCGGCCCCCGAAGTATGCAATACTCGGCTGAAACTCAATTATACAAATGATGACTAGAAATGCATCAATGCTTCTGAACATTCTGTGCAAAATTGGATAAATAACAGAAAAATATATAGAATTTATTGACAAATATATAATCCATTTATTCTAATCAAATAATACTAATATTAATGTCAAATCAGATAATATGCATTCAATGCATTCAAATTAAACATAAAAAAATAATCTTTGATTAAATAAAAATTAAGACACAAATTGTGGCCCACTTTTTGAATTACATATTGAATTTTGACCCTTTATTCAAATATGAACCCAAATATCTGTGTATTTAACACTGGTATCAACAAAAAAAAGTTGTCAAATAATAAGCGAAAGATTTACCTATTTTTAAAAATAAGTTGTTTTGGAGAAATCCAATCGTCTGAGTGGCTTGGGATGAATGTTTGAATGAGGACTTCATCAATATATACATTAAAGCACTTAATTATTAATTATAAATAATTCTCAGCACATAATCACTGCATATCTATTGGGAGATAAGTTTGAAAATCAAAATTAAAATTATTAAACCAATTGAGGGCTAAGCAAAATGATTAGAAGGAGCAAGCTTATTATGAAATCTACGATATCGGTGCACACAATACACAACAAATAAATTGTATTTTTCAGTGAATTCTTGCATTTCTTTCAGGTGTGCACTGGAAGTAGGTCTGCATCAGAAGACTTGCTGCAAACCCTGGCTAACAGTGCGCGCGGTCTTTACATTTGCAAATGTATGACAAATGGGCTCTTCATCGCTATTAGATTGTTTGCTGACACCATTCAAACAACGGTTGAAATAACGGCTTCATCGCTACGAACACAACTGTTTAACATCAGTTCAGACATAACGAGACGTAACAGAGAATCCATGCAATAAAGAGCGGACTAACACATGAAATCACAACCAACTCATATAATAAGACGATAAACATTAGCTGAGATTTGGGCTAAAACTCTTGACAACTGAACACTAAAAAAGGCAACAATTTATTGGTCATTGTCTGGTGTGGGCACCGATACCGTAGTTTAAATAATTAATTAACTTTTATTTTATAAATATTTATGATTAGAATTGAGTTAAGATTTGTTAGAAATGTTGAAAACCAGCAAAACATCAAAACATAAAGTATTGTCTCGCCTATAGACTAGTGATTGAGCGCTATTAGTGGGACACAAACTACTCTACGGTTGTGACCCATTTCCTACTATTATGCTATTACGCTAATTTCAAGATCAGGGTTATTGGTTTAAAAATCCTGCTCACTATAAATCGACAATCCTCTGCACTAACTGTTCTGCTTTGTCTGCTTCCAACCAAATCCGCTAATTCTCTGCTCAAGTATTGCTCTATTGCTTAGTTCTGTACTTCTGTTGCAATACTTATATAACAATATTAATATTTATATAACAAACTAATTATTTAAAGTCAAATAAATTATTAATATTTATTCGGAAGTGTTTTCATTAATTCAAAACTTTTCAGTTAAGTCTCATTTAATTTCAATCATTGATTAATTAATTTTTAATTTTTGATTAATGCAAGGTTTGCTCGACATCGCTCGCTATGTCACCCCTGGCACAAGTCACATAATTGTGTTTTAAATGGCCTATGGCCTTATGACCTTCCTCGTTTTAAGACACATGTGAACGATGGTCACTTTTGGATCAATTGAGAAGACTTCGATGTATTAACATTTGACTGTCTTTTCATTTAAATTGTCAATCAATGCCATAATTACTGTTTGTCTGCTCTACTCAATAGATACAGTATCAGTGATCCTGGTCGAAAATAAATATTCATATTTATTTTGAAAATCAATTATTTAAAAAAATTATACCTTTATAATTATCAGAGATAGGCAATGGGTCCAACGACACGGGGGTCAGCCACAAATTTTGGCAAGGGGTTTAGTGGGTTAGAAAGTTGCCAGATAAAATACACAAAATGCAATATTACGTTCAAACGCGTGTAAAACCGCACTGTTAACATTTTTTACCTTGTTTTATTATCGAAATGATCATTTTTTTGGAATTTTGAGATAAATTTTCAATTTTCACATCGGAATCAAGGGATGGGCCCCTCGTTCGCGACAAAACAGGGGTGGGGGTCCCCTCAATCAGCGAAAATCCTAGGGGGCCTACCCCCTTTGCCCCTTCTACCCCCATTGCCTATCCCTGATAATTATCTTTCAAAAAATTTGTTCGGTTCATTTGCTTTGCATTGGTGCTATAATTTTTCTGTAATCTGTGCAATAATCGAGTAAGTTATGCCATTTATTCCTAAATAGAACCAGGACCAAAGACTGTATAGTCTAATGGAAATAATTTCGGTATAACTTATTTTATACATATAATTGCAAATAAGTTATTGGAAGAGTTAATTAAAATATTCAACCAGGTAGTTAAAAAATTTAATTTTTGCAAAAATTAGACCTGTATTGTATAATCTAACCAGAACTCAATGATTTTCAAATGTCAATTCCTTTACATTTCTGGTAATTAATAATATTTACTTTTTTTGAATACAATTCAAAATATTCAGACTAAATATAACATTGATTATATTGAAAATAATTTCTAAATCGTATGCATTGATTAATCAAACGATAAAATCGATTCGTTTTATATTAATATTAAATAATTTATTTATTTTAATATTTAGTTTAAAACCAAAAGTAGTGAAGACATGAAGATATTATAATTTGATGTTTGGACTAAATATTTCTATAGAGTAGTCGAGTATTCACTCTATATTTGAAATTCAAAAT
This sequence comes from Eueremaeus valkanovi, assembly GCA_034693305.1. Lineage (NCBI taxonomy): Eukaryota > Metazoa > Arthropoda > Arachnida > Sarcoptiformes > Eremaeidae > Eueremaeus > Eueremaeus valkanovi. Next base: position 6,536 of record JAQIWA010000201.1, on the reverse strand, counting down.
TAGAACTCAGAGAGAAACAGGAAATCCTGGGCCTGGCGTCAGATTTATTTGATTGGATCAGATTTGTGCACAAATATTATCTCAATTTATTTTAATTATAATATTTTATACGATTTTTAATGCCATGATATCAGGGATCGGCAGATAAGGCCGTTCGGGGGCTGATATGTCCTTCAGATTTAAAACCAAGTTGTGATTGAAATCATTCGATGTTCTGTGGGTTAGGATGCCGATTGCAACTTGCACATCTCCACTTCAATTATGAAAACTTGTGGAATCAGAATAAGATGTATTGAATTCGGTTTCATTCTCGTCAATGACATTGCTTTTTGTAATAGATATACAAATCTTCTCTTTTCTCAGATTTGCATTAGAATATGATTGCATGAAATGATTTCATGAAATTTGTGTCACTTTTAATATATTAATACTATTTGTCTTATTATTCTAATAAACTTAATCTCTCTGTCATTTCATTTTTATATGAGTCGTCTAATCGATATAATCTCGATATAAATCCCAATTTCTATTATAAGTATATGTCTCAGAATATTTGATTCTTTATTATGCTAGCATGCTAACATTTAATTAATCAATTCAATTATTTTATAAGCAAGACTTTACAAAATACAGTTCTGTATACAGTAATAACAAGATTTTTAAATGACCGGACATAAATATTTTCATCATTAGTACAGAATTTATTATACAATAATAAAATATTATTCTAAACTTAAATAGAAGACCTTGGTCATTTAATCTTTCTGTGCAGTTCATTGGACGCATTGGTTATTACTCTGAAATAAAATTTAATTAAATTAATGATTGTCTTCATTGCCATTATTTGTCTGGCCCTCTGTTTTTCGTTGATTGCCGGGGACCCCTTCTGTTTTGTCGCTGAGCGACGGACCCATCCCTTGATTCGGAGGCAAACAATTCCAAAAAATTGATAATTTTGATTATATAACAAGGTAAAAAATGTTACCAGTGCGATTTTACACGCGTTTGAACGTAATATTGTATTTTGTGTATTTTTTATGGCAATTTTCTAACCCCCTCTACCCCTGGCCAAAATTTGTGGCTGACCCCTCTGTCGTCGGACCCATTGCCTATCTCTGCTAATTATATAATGAGCTAATATTAAAACAGTAATAATATTAAATGCAATCCAAGGAATAGTCGACAACTTTGGACACACGATATACCAGGTTATGATATTACAGCATTCTAGAAATTGAAACTAATTAGACACGGTGCTTTTGATTGTCAATAGGTGTACACATTGTAAACTAGAAAAATATCAAGCTCACTTCAAATTTTCGACTTGAATTAAATTAATACCAAAGACAGATCGTTCATTCATTTGATTATAAAGTTTTTTTTTCTGTTTATTCAAATGTATGTAAAATTTCAATATTTTTAAAATTCTGTTTTAAGCCTCGGTTTAGCACTCATTTTGTCCCTTATTTTATAATATTCTGAGCTTTAGTTAATTAACTTCAATGAAATGGCAGGAAGTGCCCCGAATTGGTCCAGAATGTCGTGTACTGTAGAATATAATGTTCAAAATTAATATGAAAAACGACTTCAATAAAAATGCCTGAAAAACAGAATCAGAGATAACTTGATTTCATTAATCTGGAGAATAGGATCTATTGATGTCCAGGAAAAGATCAGACGGTCTGTTGAGAGGGCTTTTGGTTATTATTCACTTTTATGATACGACTATTTAATTGATGTCAGCCCTCGTCAATGGCAAGAGATTTACATTAAATAAACTGATTTCAGGCCTAAATCTCATTAAATATGAAGTGTTTTTGTTTGTTTGCGACGATTTTGAATTGGATTACATGACAATAAATGTGCCACAAATACAATGCTATTTAATATTATGTACACTAGTATTTAGATATGACCGCAGGTCGTTTTTGAGGAAATGTTTTTAATTTCAATTTTGAAAAACAAAAATTCAGAGAAATATCTCATATCTCACAAACTTTCTGTTTTCGGACAAAGTTTTCGTTTTATGAGTTTAGATAAGAATAATATAAAAATAAATAAATAAAAGACAGAAATAATAGCTTTTATAATAATTCAATGCAAAAAATGCAGAGTTTTATTAAATAAATAATGAAAATTATGAATTATTTTTCCTAAAAATGGCATAAAAAACAATTGTAAAAAATTATATTAAGAAATATTGATCACAATTAGGGTAACGAATCAAAGCACCAAACGATGAGTGTTTTAGTTGTTCAACAAATAACAAGAATTTTATTATTATTTATATTAATATTAATTGAAATCTAAACTAATTTCTGATATTATCTGCGATCCAGTCGACAGTGTTTGAGACCCTGTGATAAATGCCCGGTTGTCTGGATTGGGCGCAACCAAATCCGGCTGAGGTGATGCCCGCCAGAGTCCACCTGCCATTCGTGTTAATAACCAGAGGCCCACCAGAATCGCCCTATTATTGCAATTGTTATGTGTTTAGAGTTTTGAGAGAAAAATAAGACAAACAATAGGTTTGAGTATTATTTGTGCATCGCTTACAACACAGGCGTCTTTGCGTCCGTCTTCATATCCGGCACACATCATCTCAGGAAATATTCTTAAGTCGATTCCTCTGGTCCTGTGCCACATCTCGCACTCTTCATTGTCGATAATCGGAACGTCGACTTTCTGTAGTAATCGAGTGCCATATCTGTTACCTTGAATGCAGAACAGGAAGAAGTGGTTAACTCATAGAAGTGGTTGAAGTTTAAACAGTTATCGTAAAAGTCATCTCAAATTACAGCAACACTTACTCAGCGCTGGATCTGTTTTGCCCCAACCGGTGACGACCCCATACCTGTACAAAACAAAATTTCATATTTTAGCTCAATTTTCAGTCTGTGCTCTCTGTTCGGCACAGTTTCCTAGTTTTGTGCAAATATTTTGCGATTAAATTCTAAGTCAAAGTGAAAGTTAAGGCAATTATTTATATTCCTGTTTTCACGACTGAATACAGTATCAGATATTCTGATTAAAAGATTTGAGATTAGAGACGATGCATACCAGCCCTCATATCGAAATCCTTGTTGTGGTAAACAAACTGGTAATACATTATCGTTATAACGAACGGGTCTATCGAGACGTAAGACTGCGATATCGTATCGGTCGGGATGTGAGGCCGAGAATCGGAAATTCGGGTGAAGTTTGACTTCTGTGACCCCAAAATATTGTGGCGGAATGTCTTGGAAGCGCTGGTCTTCAATATCGTGTGCGCCTATTATAACGTTCAGCTGTGGTACCGGAGCTCTGGGTGTAAATAAAATATAAATACAAATACAAATACAAGTTCACAATTGTTTTTATTCACTCATTAATTATTGACTTGTTTTGAATAAAAAAGTTGTAAACTTTGATAAACATTATATTAACTAAATTTAAATGATATTCACATTAAATAAATGGGAAAATAGATTAAACTAATTCTGAAATACATTGAACTTAAAGTCAATATACAATCAATTAATCCTTTTATTAAAAAGAAATAAACTAGGTAATCGATTTCTATAGTTTGCTCTCGATTTCCATTATTTCTCTTTTGATTGTCTGAACAGTTGTGCCATTAATTGAGTTAATAAATGTATTTTCAATGAAAATCCTGTTTTTGGTTAAATTATTATTGAATTGATTTACATAAACAGTAGTTATAATTCAATCTGACCGGACATAAATTTAAAAGAAACGCTTAATTAATGTTAATTTAAATCCGATGACCGAAAGAAAACTAACAAATATATGCTCTGAGCTATTTCTTGACATTCCCTATTATTTTGTATAAGTTAACATGTTAGAATATAATTTATATAATATTCTATAACAGCTTTTTTCTAACAATTTTCATAAAAACAGTTCAATTAATAGTGTAATTAAAAAGTTTACTTTGAATTCAATTCATATTTAGTTCAAATCTGAGACCAAAAAGGAGTTTTAGCCATAAATATGTGTAAAAACTGTCGACTTTTTAATGATATATAAAATAAATCTAATTTTAGTAACAAATAAATTGATATTTGAAAAAATTGAACCTCACTTACAATTAAAGTCATAATTAGTTTTGCTCTTTTGTCTCGACGATGACAATCGACGACAAGCAATGACAACAATATTACCTAATATTCTATTCTATAAATATAAGTTAAGGCATTGAAAGTTCAAACAATTTAGTCGAACAATAGACAAAAAGCTATGTTTTGACTGAAAAAAACCCTTTTTTTAAGAAAATCTTTTTTTAGGAAATAAGAAAAAGTATCTAAAAATCAATTGTATGTGAAATAGTGCTCCACTTCTTTTTGATTATTATTTTTCAAAATAACTTATTTAACAGATCTATCAATAGATAAATAGAAAATTGTTAACTATTTTTCTCACCAAAAAATTAACTTTAGTTTTGGTTCATTGAGTGAATGCAAAAAAGTCGGTAAAACTAAATATATTGTGAACTTAAAACTGATTTGAAGACTACTCACTGGTATATACAATGGGCTGCCGTCACAATGTATTGCTGGTTGACTAATGCACCTCCACATTGATGTTTTGTGATCTTGATGTGTACCTATCAGTCCGGAACAGATCGTCAATCAATTAATCGACAAATACAATGACAAGAACTAAATTGATAAACAGAACAGGGCTTTGAGAAAATTCAATATCAAGTTTAATTGAGAGCCACAACAACTTATTTGAATTTCATTTGAATGAATATACAGTATCTTTGAATTCGTTATTTCCAATATTTGCTGATCTTTTAGTCTCATATCCTAATTGGCGCTGAATTTTCTAATATAAGCTCAATTTTATTGTCAACTATTGTCTCCGATTTTAAAATCTCAACGAACTGATGGGTCAAATAGGGATTGAAATCCTAGTTATATACGAAAAATCTAAAGATATCCATAAAATGATGAAAATTAAAAATCTTTACAATTGTATACTAAAAACAATATTAAATATACAGTATTTTAAATGCAGAACAGGTTCAATAAAACACATTGAAATCTTCCTGCAAATTAAATCTTGCTTGATCAATTGATTTTAATGTCTTGCTTTGAATTTTTTAAAATATTTATTTCTTTAATTTTTTTCTTTATATTAAATAAATGCGATTTTCATTATGAATGTCAAGAGTTTAGATATGAAGAAAGCCCTGAAACAAATAACTTGTAGTTTATCACAAAAATGTCTGTCTTATCAAAACACGTAATTTTAAATCAATATCAAGAATAAGTGTTAACGGAATGAAATATATTTTGTTTCTTATTTTCTTTGCGTAGCAATTATTTGAATTTAAAACTGAACTATGCTTTTGGAAAATTGAGAATTTCGTTAATTGTCATACCTGCCAGGGGAATTCACCGAAATACGCGTCCTGTCCTCCTATTATACGGTTTATAGGCTTTGCTGACGGTCTGCCACAGACTATAAATTAAAAGACAAATAAATAAATTGCAATTAAATGTTAAGAATATTTGCCAATCATTTCATATGATTTAAACTTATATAACATTAGAAGGTCTTAAAGAAGAAAATAAATAAAATCAATCATTTTTATCGTTTTCTAAATAAATTATAAAAATAACGATTTTTAAAGACAAATAAAATGTTTAAATCCGAAAATAAAATTTATAATAAATCGGCCTTTGATTTGAAAACTTTTATATTTTTTGATTTGCAGTCAAATCTTATTTTAATAAATCGAGTGATTAATTAAAATATACATTAATTTAATTAATGATAGTTTTGATAAATTGGATAAATAATGAGATATACTGAGTGAAGAACTAACTTGTTTAGTTTCTAATAAATTTAAATCTGGTCCCTTTGAATTTTAATTAAGAATGTAGAAATAAATGATGAGGACAGTTTTACTATTTATATGAATAATTATTTTTATAATATTAATACAATTAATAATTGTTAGCAAGGTATAATAATTGATTTCTTTTGACTATAATTCTTGAATTAAAGTGATTTATATATTATTTGATAAGATCTGTATGTAATAAATGTTTGATAAGATTTATATTTGATTTCATTATTATTGTTTGCAATAAATAAGTTGGAAAAAGCAAAACAAATATACTTGTCTCTATTTTTTTCATAAATGGAAATTAAATTTCCAAATAGACGTGGGTTATATATTTGTTGATTTGTTTGATGAGATATACCGAAAATTCATGAATACTGATCCAGCAATCAATTTGCAGTTAACACAATTTAAAGTTATAATCAAATACGAAACTTGTTAACTGCAACTCAATTCTTGATCTTATCCTGGTTATTATTTAGATTATTGCGATCGCCTCGAGATAACTATACATTTTTGCCGCACTCTAGCAATAAATGAGAATTAAGTTAATCACGAATTGAATGAATATGTTTTGTCGTCAATCATAACTAGAGGTTCTAAAAAAAAGCAATATAAAGCGCGACCAAGAGTTTGATTGTTGAAGTTTTCAGACTAGAGTTGAATAATAGAATAAAAC
>JAQIWA010000200.1:0-42680 GCA_034693305.1 Eueremaeus valkanovi | reverse complement strand
AGAGAGAGAGGAGCGAAAAAACCAGATTTTTTTAGACCACTTCTTATTCGCCAAACTATTTATTTTGGTTTTACTTTCGTTTTGAAGTTTTTCTTTTGATTTTTATTATACATATCTTTCAACCAGTAATGCAATACCAAAAAGCACTGTAAACGTGAGCGTAGGTCGCATTTTATTGTAGTTCTGTTCTCATTCAACTCGCATTCTGGTGTATAAATAAACCAAAATAAATCAACATGCTAATATTCTCAGCAGAGAATACTCTGTCTATAGTTTGTCAAAAATATATTTTCTTCTCTAAATAAAAGTCTTCTTATTTTTTAATATTCACAATAAATCAATTGAACCGATCCTTTAACCTCAAAGTCTATAATAATTTTGCGGATAAATAATATAATAGACATTTGGAGTCAGAATAAGAAGCGATGGAAAACAGAAAATAATTCAGAAATTGTCAGAAAAAATCGTTTAATTTAAGCCAAGAAAAAGACTTTCAATACTAGAAAAGAAAAACAAAATTTATTGAAATATAATTTTTGAAAAAAAAGAGCAAAACGTATTAAAAATTAATTATTGAGTTCATTATTCTGAAGTGAAGTCTCTCTCAATTGAAAGCCAGAATTTTTTCCTCCAAAACACTTGACTTATGAACGTAAAAAATAGATTCACCAATTAAACTTTACTTGATAAGATTGAAAAGAAAAACATATAAGCGTTTAGTCGAGTCGCACAGGTATTTCAATTTATGTGTATAACTTATAAGGCATAAAGTGATTTCTTCTCTCTATTTTTTATGAGTCTTGCGATACATGCGATAATAGTATGTATAAGGAATTTGAAGTATTATTTACACAAATACTTTGTTAGTATTCAAGTGTCAGAAAGTGAGGAAATTCTTATTTTCTCAACAAATCCAAAGTGTTTTAGAATTTTCAATAATTGGTGTGGAATTGAATGTTGATGTGAGCACACCTTAGTGCTCGGCCACTGGCTCTGGCTCTGGCTGTGGCTCTTGTTTTGATTATATTGGGCCATATTTGACGAAACAAAACAAATTTCTTAGAAGTGGACTAAACATCAGTGCCAGTGGTCCGCCCCTACGCTGTTAACGCTGTTCTGGTGTGACGTTTATATATTGGGTTCGCTTTATCTTATTGTAGCAGAGATTCAATGTATGTACGACTCTATGCAATGTGTAGTCAAAGCAGTCAATGTGTGCTTCAATGCAGTGAATGTATATGAATGCTGTGAATGCGCCCAATCTATGAGCGTTTGGCTAAACTTTATCACTTGAGCAACAGTCGAGTCGAGTCAAACTTCCTTTTGGGCTCTCTTTCTCTCTCTCTCCCTCTCTCCCAGAGTTGGTTGTGCTGCTGCTCTCTCGCCTCTGGTGTCCTCTCTGGTACTCTCTTCTGGCCTGTGGTGTGTGTGTTGGCCCCTCTCTCTCTCACTCTGCTCAGTCACTCACTTACTCTCTCGTTTGGTTCATCAGACAAACCTTGGAAGAGATAGTTAGTGCGAAATTTGGTGATTCTGAAGGCAAAGCAGCACAAAATCGCTGGTAAGCCTCAGGCTCTTGAACTGGTTTTTAAAGGCGCTCTCGGATTGGTTACAAAGTTCGAGAGGAATGCGCTCTACGCTCGCAGTGCCAGTGCCAGTGCCAGTCCCAGTGTTGTTGTGAATCAGTACCAGTGCCAGTGCAAGTGCCAGTCCCAGTGTTGCTGTGAATATGTGTTGTGTGCAGTGTATGCATACAGTGCGAGAACAGTGAGAAGAGTACACAACGTGCAACAGTATAACTGTGCCTACAGAGCAGTGATGCCGCACGTCGGCAGTGCCGGCTCGGATGACTTGGCCTCGTCTGACGAGATCAAAGTGTTCGAGGATGAGGGCGAGAAGGAAGACGAGAATCGGGCTATAAGTGAACAGAATCTGAATGATCTCAAGTCTAGCCTTATTACTGAAGGAGAGCAGTACAGGAGATCTTCTGGTAAATGACTTCACCCCCGGTCTAACCGACATATTATGATATTATGATATTATGATATTATGATATTATGATATTATGTTCAATATTTATGTTTTAAAGTCGCGAATAACTACAAAGCATTATTTGTGAAATAGAAACGACTTAGCTTGATCAAATTCAATTGGTTTATAATTGTTTGAATGTAAAACATTTTATAATATGAAAGCCATATCTCTTGGCTACCAAACGACCCGGGTATTGCTAAGTAATCAATGCGCGTTTAATTGTGCTCATCGTCTGTTCGCGACACACATTGATTTAAGTTTGCGGACCTTTGTTTGTATAAATGACCTGTTTTTAAATGACCAACAATTCATAGAAAAGTTGTCTCAACCCTCCACTGGATTGCTATATTCAAACATGTGATGAATTAAACTTAACTTTCAATTAATTCAGTTTTGGGACAGTTTTAGCCGAAATAGTTTCACTCATTTTTCTAATGACTTGAAAATCACTGCTTTGTGCGAAGCATTCGCCGCAAACTTATTTTGGGTAGTCTTCACGAAAAAACGGGTTTAATTGTAGTGAACTCATGCTTTTGTTATTGTATTTCATATTGAAATAAAGTCCAATAAATAAGCTTTAATTTGATATAAGGCCACTCTCTTATACATATATAGTATTTTCAATTATCTAACAGTTTTCAATGGTTTCCTTTTTCACAAATAATGTTTTGTAACTATTATTAACTTATAGATACATGGATTGCATGTCTTGCAAATGAATAGACATTTGTCATAGTCAATGAAATGCATAATTTTTTTCTATTTCGAAGTCTTTTTTCATTTCTTACTATATTTTCTATGCTATGCAAAGTCGAATGAACCGAATTAATTAGCATTTGATATTAGCTTAACTAATCATTCAATGATAAGTTTAGACAAAGTCATCGCTGAACCAGAGGTTACTTAAGTCTATTTCTCTTATATGAAGACACTTTTGGGTTGTTTTGTGTAATATTTTGTTTTTTTGAAAAACACATATTCTGTGCAAATGTGAGCCCAACAGCATTTGTCCATTAATTAGATGTCATTTCAATACAGAGAGAAAGGAAAAACCCTTTACTAACCAATAGTATTCATAATAATAATCACATTTATAATACAATGAAAAATGTCAGACAAACAGCATATACTGTATAACACAATTCATAAATACTTATTGAATGCCTTTTTCCTAATTTTTCTCATTTTTTTCTTTGAATAACTCATTTCGTAAATTGCTTTTTCGAGTACAACGAGCCCTGAAATATCATTAATCAATACCTAAAATCATATAATTGATTGAAGGGTTAAATGAAATGATTTTTTTCTCTCTACTGTCTTGTATTTCCTCTTAAGTAAACATTATTCGCTTGAAAACCATAACTAAAGGATAGTTTTCAGTTTTCAATTTAATTGCAAATCTTTGTTCTCATCGATTGCACTCATTTTTTCTGTTGTATAATATAATAGACATTTGTTTTTGAGAAAAAGAGAGAAAAAAAAGTTTTTCTTTATCTTTAGTTAGTTTTTTGTCTTTTATCTGATTTCAAAGCAAACTTTTATCTGTCGTTAAAATTTATTAAATTTATCAGGCTAATCTGAAATAGGGCTCATTATTTCGCACCTGTACTAAGAGTTATGGATAAATCAAGCGTTAAAAGCGATAACAATCGCCACAAATATTCCCTAAATCTCAGCTCTCTTTTGGGTATAATTTTGTTTGATTTGTATTTTCTTTTATTTTCAATTGAAAAAAGTTGTTCACTGTTTGGGTTGAAATACTCGCAAGAATTGAAAGACGAGAACAATTGAATGCAAAGAATTTTTATTTATATATTTATTATTATTATTTGAATCGAAAGTTTTGACATTTTATTTGAATACAACTTTGTATTATAGGTAAGTCATTCGATGCCATTTCGCATTCTCCGTTCGGTTATGCCCTTGCACATTCACCATATCATCACCCTCATCATCATCATCATCACCCCAATGGAACGTTGGGAGCCGTACCTATGGTAAGTCAAGCATACATTGCTATCATTAATAATAACTTTCAATAGCTCTTCAATCGATAAATAATCGCATTTTATTTGCTTGAGCTTTGATTTTATTAGTATTTTGTTTTGAAACACAGATTAATATTGCGAATCAAATATGAAATGAAAATTCTTGATAACAAAATAATTGTTAATTTGAGCTTAACTCATTTTTAAAGCTCTACCAGAATTTTCCCCTCTTTTTATTGAAGTCGAGAATTGAACTCTAAAACAGTGAAAGAATGTGTTTTTCACTCATATTTGGCTTTAATATTAATATTAAGAGAATTTTTTGCACGTTTTCAATATTGAATCTTATCTTAAGTTATATCTAATGGCTTTAGTATTAGTATTCAATGTATATTTTGCTGCACTTCTTGCCCGTAAAGAACTGGACGTAAAACTTGACTCTAGCCATGAATATGAGATGCAATAAAAATAGCTGAGAAGTCGAACCCATTTTATTAGATGTGCTCTCCCTTTCCTCCTCTCCTGTCTCTCTATCCTCCGGTTTTCTTACTCGGAGTTACACTGTTTAGAAAATAATGAAATATTTTTTCTGTTCCTAATTGAATGATAAACACATTTTGAGCGAAACAACAATCTATTATTTGTTGTTTGCAATTGCGTTCACTGTATGCATAAGACTGTGTCTGTGTAGCACTTGTAGTGTTGTGTGCTTTACACTGTGCACAGTATATACACACAACTGCACTGTACTCTACTGTACTGTGCCATACAGTGCTATACAGTGCTGATTTGTGTGTGTGCTGTATAACTGCAATTTGCATGTTATGCTTAACTATTGGCCTCTTGGCTGATGATTTACACCGAGAGCATAGTTTACCAAAAAATCTGTTCTGATTGGTGCCCAAGAGTTTAAAGCAAAGCATGTTTTTACCTCCTGTGGTGGTCTAAGTCTTTCCAATATTGTGCTGCAAAAGCATTAGCAATGGTTTTGTTGCTTATTTTTGGTGTAGAGTGTATGCCAGTGCCTATGCCTGTGCACTGTGTACTACTGCCAGAGCATTCACTACATAGTCAGTGTATGTATGTATGCGTTAGTTTAGATTGCGATTGCTTTGACTGCAAATATTGTTGAAAGTATAGCGTAATTTAGGAATCGTTATCAACCCATCTCTTATCTGGAGAGCAGTTGTTTTGTGTTCACTTCTCTTATCACATCAGCCTTTCAGTGCTCTCTCTCTCCCTCCCTCCCTCTCTCTCTCTCTCTCTCTCTCTCTCTCTCTCTCTCTCTCTCTCTCTCTCTCTCTCTCTCTCTCTCAATAGTGTCTCTTTCTTCGAGCAGAGATCAGATTCTGGGAAAGCTATTCATTTATAAGCTCGTCATTTGTGTATTGATTGATAGGCCATATTTCAATTTGAGGAACATTACTAACACTGTGGAGGCATTAGCAAAAGTGGTGACGCGACCACATCCTCAATACAGGCTAAGACTAGCATTTAATCTAGTGTTTACTCAGGCAAAATTCAACTTTTTATCTCTGAGATAATGCATACATACTTGAGAATAGAGAATAGAATCGGAGAGAGAATTGTCTTATCGCTCGAACATTAGCTCAGAATAAGGTATTCAAACAAATATAGCAATACATTCATTACTACAATACTGTATAAGACTGTAGTCCTTATAATAATGCAATTGTTGTCTGACTTAATTGCTGAACACAATTATTGTTTACAATTAAATTCCAGCATTTATTGTCTCCAATAGAATAACGAGATTAAACACTTCATTAGACTTATTAGACTTTAACCACAGCTCTACTCATACTGTACTTCTGAGACCATAACTATGACTATAACAGCAATTATAGCATTGGCTTCAATTCAATGGCCACGGAATTGTTACATTAACAGTGCTAAACAGCATTGTGGCTAAAATCACTAAGGTGCTAACCTGTCGCTCAGCTTAAGCTTAACCCAGAACACACATAGCCTTAAGCCAATGTTCCTAATGTTCTGCAAAAATATTTGTCAATTCCTTATAATTATAAATCTATTAATGAAAAGCTGTTCTGAAATTTCAATTTTAGACTTTAAACAAATTTCTATATAATTTCAAACCAAACAAAGAATTTCCAGAGAGAAGGAGAGAGAGAAGAAAATTACTTATCTCTCTCTTTTTTATTTGCTATACATTAATGACTTTTATGTGCTTTGAATATATGATACAGTTTTTGTTTGAGAAGAAAACCCTAACGAAACCAAACGAAACACAGATTTGATTTTTATGTTTATCTCTATTGGTTTTCTTAACGCAAATATTGTTTTACTTCATGTCTGAGTTGAACGAAAATTTATGAATTATAATATGGACTTACAGTACACTGTAATACTGTAGTAATGGAAAGGAATGAAGTTTTTCCAAATTAGCTGATCGTTAGTTAGGTTTCGAAGAAAAATAAGAAAATTCTTTTGCAAATACTTTCTCTCCAAAGCGTTTGTCAGTTGAGAATCGAGTGCAGGACATGTTTGCTGTACTAGTGTTTGGTGTTTGGCTCAACCCTTACACTGTGACTAAGCTTGAGATTTGAAACTCAAAAACATTTTTGTCGTTTTCTTCTCTCTTTCAGCCCTTGAATATTATATACTGAATATACAGTACTGTAGTGTTTGAAGAAATGTTGCCATTAATTAAGGCCTTCTAATGAGACATTGAAAGACACTTTAGTTTTAATTATGATTTGATGTAAATTATAAATAAAATGTCATTAAATCAAATGAAGACATGCCTTGTTGCAATTGTAAAGCAATCGGAATCATAAATAAATTGGCACATTTAGGCGATACTTTTGTGTGTACACTACACTGTACAGTGTACAGTGCACATTATACTGTGTCTCCCTTTCCTCCCTGTATTTTATTGGTTCAGTGCTCTCCTCTCTGCTAATAAGCTATTCTTAACATTTATGTATTGAACCAAAAGTTTTTGTTGTATTTATTGATAAAATTAGAGTTGAGTTAATGTGAGTTAAGATATTAACTTTGGTTTATCTCTTAATGTTTTATACGGAATATAAGGAATATTTGCTTTAATCCCTCGCAAAGCCATTAGGTTTTGCTTAAGCACACTATCTATGCCTTGCGAGACGACTGGCCCCCAGGCGTAAGAGTGGTTCCATTAATACAATGTTTGTAGTATTTGTAGGTAATGTAGGTATTTGTAGGCAGTGGTAGATTGCACCGAATGCTACACTGCAGAGAACGTGACGAACAGACAAAGGCATCCACTGCTCGGCTCCAGTGCTTAAGACGGGCTTATTTAGCGTTTGGTTTGGTCTGTGCTCACTGTGAGCTCTGGCTATAATAGCTGGCTCTGGATATGGTGTACAGCATGTATGCACTATCGCACTGTTGTGGTGCCAAGCACTGGTTCAGATGGTTGTCCTTTTGCTTCTCCAACTTGGTTTTGGGTTAACTGAACTTTCCTCTCATTCCTCTTACTCTCTCACACTCTCACTGTGAAGACCGAGTCTATGGCTCGGATGGCTCAACCATCATAGCCATAGCCAGTTCCAGTGCCAGAGTGCAACACTTTGCTAACAGTCTTAACAAGCAGGCGTGGTATTCAAAGTTTGTGTGTTCAACAAGAGCAGGGAATGTTAGGCATGCCGTTCCAATCCCTCCACCCCAACGGCCGACAAGCAGTTCTTCCACCTAAGACTCGAGTCGTTAGTTAGTGTCCAAATAGTAGAGAGAATTCACACAACAATAGGTTTTGTTGCTTAGAGTCAAACCAATATTTCATGCCTTTTGTACTGCAAACACAATCGCCATAATAGTGCTGCTATTCCGCTAGTGTTCCACTGCTGGCCCTCTATTTTCTGTAGAGGTGGGTGTCAGCAATCATGAAATTCTGGACCCAGTAATCAGTCATTAAATCTGTGAAACTTTTTTCTTATGATAACCGATCGACTGCTATGTTGTTGTAATCATTGCTTTACATCCAATTGAAATCAAATCCACAATCATTTGTAGATATATTTTCTGAAAAATAATATTTTTCTCTCATTTCTCTCGACTCATAAAAATTTATACAATTTTAATGAAAAGCTCGCATAAGAACCCATTGAAAGAGTAGTTAATCCTTGAAGTAAATTTCGTTGAGGGGCTCCTAAACTGACAAAATGAATTGTGAGACTCGACTTGAGAGAGAGAACTAACTCTTAACTGCTTTTTCACTGCAAATAGTTTTTGTGTAGAAATTAAGTTTTGGAATAAAAATATTTTCAAATCTAACGATAAAAAGGATATGACTTTGAACTGAAGGGTTTGTGTGCATCTATACGATCAACTGTTCCCAAATTACATTATAGCAAAGAGTACCTGGAACCAATGAAATCTCATTGCCATAAAGAATAATTATTTCGTTGATTTCATTTCAGATTTTTTTCTTCGATTAGTTTTGGAAAAACTTATTTTATTTCACTTTTTATTTTGAAATAAAAAGTTTATTTTTATTGAATTCTGTTTTGTTTATAATTTTCGCATAAATTTATTTATTGTAATCAAAGTGTTGAAGCCTTTTGTTTTGTTTTATTGAATAATTGACTGCAATATAAACATAATATGTATTTAATTAATAAAACAAATATTTAATCGAATACACCATTAAGTTATGTAACAAATAATTGAGTCGTTGTTTGCGTTTAAATGACAAGTCGTTTGGCGGCGATTCGTTTGATGCGAAAATATAAAGCGAACAACTTTTGGTCTCTCAGGGGAGGTGTGAGCGTATAATACACTCATATAATAGGGAGAGTAATTCGGGTACTCATACGGCAGCAGCCAATACATCCATATCAATGTATTATATCATATGAAAAGTTTATATTACAATATGAGTTCAATTCGGTTATAGTGACAAAAATCGGTAACAATAATGGCATAACAAGAGAGTGTGTGTGCAGTATAATGTCATAGATTATTATGCGTATAGAATAGAGTACATACACTACATAGAGTAGATTCGGGCACAGACTCACTCCTCTTTTTCTCACTTCTGGTTGGTCGACAAAATAATCGATTGACGTATAAAATTTTTAAGGTAGCCGTTTTGCACATCCGAGTCCCTTCTCATTCTTCGCCTATGAAAATGTTTGCGTTGCGCTATAATCATCGATTCATCACTTCCAGCGCTTCCATTGCTTCCTCTCCTTTATTCTTGTCTTTCGCTTTCATAAAAAATTTTTGTTCAATTCTGACTCAGAATTATAATATGAAATGAAAAAAGTAGAGATGAAAAGTAGATTTGACTCCAATTCAGCTCTATTTAAGAAGCAAATGGACAGACATTAGAGCCAAAGCATTAGCAATCATAACAATAAATAGATATTACTTATGAATGTAGGCAAAGGTTGCTTTAGTGGTCACAAATTGCTTTTAGAGGATTCAGAGGGCCCGCACATCATAAATAATTCAGACCAACAAAAGCCATCTTAAACTCTATGCCATACTTATGAGCTATAGATCATAATTGCCAGACATTTCAGTTGACGTTTATTCTCATGTTTGACGTGTTTTAATAATGAAAACGATTTTATTTTCAATTATAAATCTTAACTCTTATCCAAATTTATTTTCAATAATTCTCTTTCTATTTTTTGTGTATATTTTGTCATCACTTTATGTATTTATATCCAATGAAAAGATAATCTCTTTTTATTCTCTATTCTCTGCTCTTTATTCTGTTTTGAGAATATTTGTAAGAAAAAAGTTTTGCCCTCTTTTTAGGGATACTTTTAGAGCTGTAGAGCACCAGAAGTACTGGTGGAGTACTGTTCACAACCAAAAGTAATAATAATGTCAGTAATACCTGGTTTGGGTGATAAGGCCATAGATTCTTAAGTTACTAAACATTTTGAAAAACACTGTTAACATATAATATGCTTTCACACAGTATTGTACTGCCAGACCACAAAACTCTACTCCACTCTCATTCATAATTTATAGGCCTTTTCTCTGAAGGAGCCTAAAATTGCGGTCCATTTTGATTAGTTTCATAAAAGAGCGTAAATAAGGAGATATTGTTATTCAGTTATGGATATTGTGTTTATTTAAATCTATTATTATTATAATATATGCTTATAATCTATGCTTTCTTACGCTCTATTAAATTGTAGTCTTATTTAAACTAAATTTATATTTGTCTGCTTTTTAGACACTTATCCAACAATAGATCATTTTTTCAGAGGAATACTTATTTTTAAGGAAGGTTTTCGTGTCGAGTGTAGACATCAATAACTCATAAATATATAAATTTAGACGAAATACGTTTGTGCCTCTCATTCCATATTTTATATCCTTTTCCAGAAACTATCGGTTCAAACCATCAGATATTTTGAATTTTGTTTAAAAACTAATAAATTAGTGCTTTTTCCGCAAGTATTGCAAAGTTTATAAATAGAAAATCAATGATTGTATTCATGAAATACGAAAATGATTGGCAATTATTTGTCTAAAAATTTCTATCATTTACTTAATTAGAAAAAAAGTTCAAATAATTTAATGTAAAATAATTTTTAACGAATAAAACATAATTTTATTATAAGTCGATTAATTTTCTTTTTAAACATAATTATAACAACTCATAAAAATTTTATTGAAAAAATGTTAAACAAGAATATTTTTTATTAATGATTGCCAGCATTCTTGAGCATCGCATTCACTTTTTTTGTATTTTCTTTTTTGTTTTTTCGGAATCGCTTTAATGATTAATAACATGTCTTTAATAATAATAATGTTTGCTTTTGATAGGATATCATTAAAGCTATTATTTTTAAATAATAATGAGTTTAAGTGTTAAGCGAAACAAAATAGTTGTTGAAAAATCATATTTAATTAGGGAATAACGAGCGCTGAAAAAAATAATACCGTCTTATGTATAATGAATATGAAATATAATAAGAATTCTGATTACAATAGAATAGCGGATAATCTGAGAGTTTTGTTGACTAAAGAAAGCTATTTCTCGATTCATATAATCAATTATCTGACTAACTGTTGGTTTCGGATGTATTTGAGAGTTAGTTCTGTCTGATTGTGAGCTTTGTGTTGGTTGTAGTGATAGATGATCTCCGGATTGGAGTGAATGCAGTCAAACAAACATAAGATTCAGACAATTACATCGGTTACCACATCATCCGATAGAGTAATAGTAACTCACTGTTCATTAAGCACCGGCAGCCATACCTGTATCGGTATTCCTCTCGACATCGGTGGTCTTGTGCCACTACCAGTGCCTATGTCGGCATAATTTTTCTGTTCTACAAACTCTCTCTCTCTCTCTCTCTTTCCCTCCATAAGCGCCGGTATTGTAGAGTAGCTGTGCGGGCAATACCTGTATTGATAATGCGGTGTCAAATAACGTAGTTGATGTTTGGGGTGTCATCAAAGGCCAATTAGTGAAGTGAAGGCCTCTCATCCTCTGTGCTGATCCTCTGATTCACGTCCGTCCAATCCATTGTAGCTCATTATTAATGTTTGTCTTGTGTTCGTTCACTCTTGTGCTTAAAGCACATTATTTTCAGCAACTTTTTTAAGTTATCATTATATTGTTGTAGATATTGCCAACACTTTTTATGGCTTTCTCCTCTACCTGTGCTCTCACTGCCAGTGCTGGGCTTGTGGTCGACTTTTCTGTTTAGCCTCTGGTTAAGGATGTGAATCATAAAGAATGAAATAATTTAAAGTCTAACTAACTATACAGTGATAATGATAGGGGCGTCGCACCAATACATGTATTCACTATATCTTTCTCTTTCTTACAAATATTAGCACAAAATTGTTTCCATCCATCGATTGACTTAATTAGAAATATTTCTTCTTTCATAGCTCTAAAGAATACTTTCTTTGCATTGCTTTCATCATTCACTGCACAATACATACAATTTCTGGAATTCATACTCTAATTGAATAATATATTAAGAATTTTTAATATACAGAGAAAGATATTTGTCTGACATATACTACAGATATTATATTCAAATATCTTTAATATCAAAAATCATTGCATTGTTTAAAATATTAAAAATATTTCTCTTTTGAAACACTTGAACCATAAAAATTGGGCTTAAGTCTAGTTAAGAGTGAGTTCTTTGTAAAGGATATATCAATACAATAGAACTTTAATAATGAAAATATATTCTAACAGTAAGACTAGAATTCTGACAAAAAAAACTTATTCCTAATACTGGTATGAAATGACATATCAGTAGAAGTTTGTTATTCACTAGAATTGGTTCATTAAAATATGCAAAGACTATGAAAGTATGTTGTAGTGAGTTAACCCCACTCCTACAATATCCCCACTATTTTATAATATTCGTCAGCTATGCTACACTCTCTACACTACACTCTACTGTACTGTACTGTACTGTACTGTCTAATGCTTCCACTCAGTGATCTCCTAATTGATTACATTCTCTTCTCTGGCGCTCACTCTTATCGTATCTTCATTTCTACTGCCGTTCAATATTTGATGTATGGCTCAGACGAGTTGCATATATTTCCAAAACTTATTTTATGTACATTTATATAATTCAGTACAGCTCGCGATCTTTCTCTCCTAATTTTCATTCAGTTTTTCATATACTCTACTGTATGTCTGCCTACTCTGTACCACCGTATGTCTCATATGGGTATTTGCTTCTGCAATGCAATGCTTTCTCTTTAATTCTTTTGCTTCTCTTTTTGATCAATCATTTTATGGATTGCTTTTAAATTCAAGTTTTTATTTTGTAAAATACTTTTTAGACTTCTCTTTGGTTTCTCAATCTCTGCGTTCCTCAAAGTCGAACGATTGCCTCAACAGATACTCTTTCAGACGTTATATTAGTTTTAAAGCCAAACTATACTACACTATACTATACTTCTGTATATCTGAAAGAATTTCTTTTTATTATCAAATCAAATGACACATTACTTTAGCTTTTTCTTCTTGTTCTTCTCATTGCTATAGTTATTCGCTCTGGGCTAAATAGATAAATGATTTTTTTTAAACGATAGTTGTTTTCAATTTAATCTCTTATTATTTTCTCATTTCAATTGAAATTTTCGTGAATAATGCGATATTAATAAAGCATTTTATGTGATATAATGTGAAAGCAATAAAATTTTTGTTGCAAATGATTTCAGTGCTTCGGGTTATCTATTATTATATGTATTACTATTATATTACTGTGCAGAACAGAACATGATATGTTGTAATTGTGTTTAACGTTCGGCTCAGTTGTCTAATTAATTAGCGAATATACTGTACTTACAGTACTTTACTGAATAATATCAGTATTTTAATCAATAAATGAAAATAATTAATACTATTTTAGTATTAAATCTCATTTGTTATATGCATTTGAACAGTGAAACTAGTGATGAGAGAACACATTAATGAGAAGGTTTATCCAATTAATATTTAAAAAGTTAGTTAAAGCCTATTATGTCTCTGTGTGTGCCCTCTTTTCAATTTGCATGAATAACTCTTTTCACGAATGGCATACAAGCGAAGAGTAGAGCTCTAAAGCAATGCAAAGCACCACTACTGCACTCTTATTATTATTTTTATGCATTAAATCGAATTCTCTGTTCAATAGTCTCAGAGAAGAAGTCTTTACTTGAGAAGCAGTGAGACCTACAATAAGTTCATAAATGTTTTAAAGAGAGCTCTTTTCAACATTTGAAGCACAATATTGAATATTCGCATCATTTTCTGTATTGGATAGGAAGAGCTCACGTATTGAATATTGAATGACTTATTTAACACCTGGCAAATGGATTCTATTATATTCTGGATATGTTTTATACGAATATTAAGCGCTAAATGTATACATAGCTGAAAACATCACTAACTAGGGTTAAAAAGCGAGGAGTAGGGTGGGCCTAATGCCTAATACACTGTGGCTTTATATAAAGGGAATGAGTCCACGAACCCATCTGCGAGACCAGTATTAATGTAGTTTACTTTTACTAATACTTACAATACTTACATCAGTATTATGTATGCATTCCTATTACACATTGCCTTAAATGCATTTTAGGGATAGGGAAGGCATAGGAATAGACTCTTTTTTAACTAATCAGACAGAATGACCCAATAGGAGAGGGAATCCCACAGATTTGGACTGAATCCTACAAATTTGGACAATTGGCTGACGGAGTTGTGTGAATGTGTCAACTGATCCGAAGTGATGCGCCTATACTCGAATCTGGTATTCATTCAAATTGTCTAATCAGCCGAAATGCTTAGGGCTTAGCCATCAGTGTGTGTTTGTAGCCCTAAAACTCACCAAAAGTACATATATTTTGCATATTATTTGTTGTGATGTTATTTCAATTTCTAACAGAAAGAAAATTATTTATCAGCCATACGAACGACTCGGATGAAAGGTTGAATAAGGAGAGAGTACAGTGAGAGCAGAGTTCACTGTTTTGCTTACATTTTCCATTAGCACTGGCATCACAGTGCCAATGGCAGCATCACTACAGTAACTGTAGTCGTGTGTGTACTTTGTTTTACATCTGTTGTACATCAAATTGAACGCATCTATGAATATATTAAACCTTATTCTTATTGAACGCTCTCTACTCTACACTCAGACGTTCTGTCACTTGAATTGATGGCCCGAATCGCTCACAGATTCGTTACGTGTTTACAATACTTTAATACACTATTTATTACTTTTAGCCAATTCTTCTTTCAATGCTTTCAAAAGAGACTTGACTTACCGTATATGCACCACATCTTTGGTTGCACTCGATATGAGGGCTTACACTCGATTCGCCCAATCAGTCACATCGGGATTCAGATTTAGTTTTGATTTTATAAAACTAGAAATATATTCAATCATTTATTATACAGAAGTGAACCATAGAGAGAGAGAGAGAGAAATTTTATTTTAAAATCTGATACTCAAATGCTTTAGTGTTTTTGAAAGACGAGATCCAACTTAGAGTAAAGTGAATCTGGATTTTCGCTGATTTGAGGTGAAGAGGAAATGGGAATTATTGGCCGTAATATCATTTGAGAGCTTATATTGCGATTGCAAGCCATCCAACGCTGACTCCATAGAAAAGTAGTGATGCACTGGTAGTGGTGTAATGGTATAGTGAGTAGAGTAGAGAGAGAGAGAGAGATCAGATGAGAGCACAGTAGGCAGAGTAGGTAATGCGGCAAATGGACTATTATTTCATTGGAGTTCAGTTGAGTTGCATTTACGTGCACTGCAGAGCATTATCCATAAGACATAACTCACTCTATTGGCTCTATTGCTCTATTTGTGTGCACTTTATTACATGTAATACTCGATTGCATTGCCTGTTGCCTAATGCCTAATACTCCGATCGATCTGTTCATCACTTCATCTCTGGTGCTCTACATCTGTAACTCTGATCTAACTGTACTCGGATTGCACTCTCACTCGAGTCTCACATTTAGTCTCACTTTTTCATTCACTTAATTATGATTCCAGTGTTGAGAACAGTCGAGAACTTTATTATTAGACACACTTTCGCAGACTTGTACTCACTATAGTAGTAGAAAGTAGGGAAGAGGCAGAGAGGCTGGCAGTTGGGAATTAGATGTAACAGTGCAGTGCATCCTGAACCTGAACCACATGCGAGTGATGTGATGTGAATATGTGGTCAAATGATAGCAGCGATAGAGTTGAGAATATTGAGGTGCGATAATGCCGGCGAAGATCAAAAGGCGCCTGTCTTCGCACTGGTATCACAAATAACATTTTCATTCCTAAATATCTTGTGCTTCAAAAACATCACATTTTTAGTTATATCACTCATTCTATCTCTATCTCACAAATTCTCTCTTATTTTTATATGTTTTTTAAACCTAATGTGATATTCGATAGCATTGAGAGATTGATCGCAACTTTTATCACAGTTGTACTGCAGTTGTACTGTAATAGTCGACAGTAATGCAGAGTAGAGTGCAGTTCATTGCAAATTGAGTTTCATTCTCGTGGGTCAGCTCTGATCATAACTCTATTTAAAGTAAATATTAAAATTAAATTCGTACCAGATATCACTCTAACCCACATCACTTGTCCCATCTGTACAATACTTTGCATATAGAAGACTATATTCTATTAAATACTGGAATCCAATAGTTTATTATCGTTTCAGATCTTATCTGAAATATTTGAATATGAATTCATTCAAATTTATTCGTTTTGACATTTCATATAAAATAGTTTATTCAAACAAAGTATAGAAGTCTTGACAAAAATTATTCGCAGAAATATTAATATAATATTTATAAAACTGTTTATAACTCGATATGTTTGCGATACAAACAATATTTGCGATAAAATCAGAAAACCTTTTCTATTCATTCGGACTTATCATCGATTTAGAAGTCATTCGTTTTCCGTAGAAATAAGATTAATTGAAAGCCTGATTGTATTAATATTTATGAATAATTTTTTCATGTCGTTCATTTTTAGAGCTCTACAATCAAGACTAATGTCAGGCCATAAACATTAACTTAAATGTTATGATTAATTTAATTTTTATTTATAATACGATAAGTATTTGAGATACGCCTAATTTTTCAGAACAATCTGCACTCAAGTACATCCTAAACAATAAATATGTTTTATATTACAAGTAATTTCACTCAAACTAATAATTGCATAAATGATTGCTAACTTTTTTCTTCTTCCGTTTGAAGGAAATATAAAGTGTCGCTCAATCTATATCTGTCGTATGACATGACTCTGATAACAATTATATATCATTTTTCAAAACTAATCTAAACTTATTTTTAAAATTCATTAATAAATTATTTATATATTCCGTAAACATTTAAAACATTTTCTGTTTGTTCTCTGATTTATTGTTATGTTTTAAAACTTATGCTTTAATTTGTAATAAAAATAGTAATTCTTTTGCTAAACAAATGATACATCAATTAGAAGTACAATTAGAGGCCAATTGCCCTATCGATGACTGCATCCACTGTTTGGCACTTATCTATCAATTTTAGCTCTGATTAAATTCAAATCACAAAACTATTAATAATATTAAATAACTTGTCTTTTCAAACATCTCATACATGAAATCAATTATATTTGTTAAGTGATTTCAAGTGTTTCAGAAAAAATTGTGATTAATGAAAAAGTTAGTCTAACAGTTAGGGTAATATTTATTTGGATAATCAACTCCTTATGCAATAAATACTATTAATGTCAGATATTTTACAGAAAAGCCATTTTTGAACCATTCAATTGAATAATCAGATCGAGAGATAATTTATTATATCTATAGATAAAGTCATATTTTGGCAAAAAGTTTTATTTTTCCGCATTATATATAATTTTTGCTAATCTATTGTTCATTTTTCACTTTTGCGAATAATTACTCAATTTCTGACAACTCGTTAGAATATAATAAAACTTTCGATAATGTAATTAATGTTAGATTTTAATTGAAATGAAGCTCTGTTTCCATTATATTAAATCAAACATAACTTGGATTCTTTTGAATTCAAGTTTTAATTGATTTAAATCAAAATTTTTAATATAATTATAATATTTGAGTAACGCTTTAATTTTGATCGATTGAACTGATTGAAACTGGATAGTTTTATAGAATACATAAATATTTTTAACGCAAACTTCATATCAAAGAACCATATTTTATATCAGAATTTTACTACTTGTGCCAGAGATGCGGAACGGTTTCAGTAAAACAAAAATCAAACTGAGGCTAAGCTTCATCATTTTGTGTACCACCCGGGTATCTCTGAATCAGGAATTAACACAATTTTGTCTCAAGAATTTTCAAAACATTTTTTAATTGAAACTCTTTTCAATATATTTAGTGAACAATAATGCGATGATTAGTATGTTTTCAGTAATTATTGAGTGATTAGTGGTTTTTGGATATAATTATTAAAAGCAAAATCTAATGCGATATACAGTATATATAATTAATTAGAGAAAAGTTAATTTGTGTTAACATTAAATTGAGAAACAAATTGAATAATTGATAAATAATTGTTTGATTCGTTTGATAGGCCAATAAAGTGCCCATGGTGGGAGGACCACATCCAGGCTCGCCGTTATCGTTTATGATGCCTAATATCGATGCATTTCCTCAGCCGCCACCTGCACACATGGGAATACCTCCTGTCCATATAGACCCAAAGACAGGTACGATTACCGGATGGATGGACTTTGACATAAGTAAATATCATCCCTAATGTCGACAATACTATAAACTTATTATTTTTAAGCTCAGATCAGAGCTAATGAAATGGTCGAGCGCTTAGAACTCAAGCATTTCTCTATTTGCATACATCCCTCGCATCCAAGTGTTTGCAGCTGTTTCTGCAACGCTTGTTATGCTATCAAAACAGGCTCTCTCTCTCTCTCTCTCTCTCTCTCTCTCTCTCTCTCTCATGTTATGGCATTTTGAATACCAAGTCATGCCTTCAAACCTACAAAACATATTAGTCTTTGCTCTCTGGATGTTATCCATACGTTATCACACGTTTCACTTGCACTCCATTCCAGTGCACTCTTCGTTCCCAACTTATATTTCACTCTCGTATACACTACTATCCAATCCATCGTCACTTGACTGCGGATCAACTGCTGCTCCCTTTCGTGCAAAGCAGTCGTGTATTGCAAACACATCACTCGAATCGAAAATTATGGAGAAATAGGAAACAGAATAGACTTTCTCTGCTCTGAGGCTTAGGCTATGAATTGATATGAAATGAATACTAACTATAACTACGATTCTTATGATAATTATGATTAGAGTCTGATTATGTCGTGCTTTCCATATGATTTCAATTCAATTACTGACAGGTCTTTTCATTGATCCGAATGAATAGCTGACTCATCTAACCGATAATATGATCCCTTACCCATAGGTTTACCTCGACCTCCGATGTATCCTCTCTCAGGTCACGGCCAGTATTCTCATCCAGTATTCCCAGACTTTGCACAACAACTCCAATGGTATGAAAACAAAGTGTTAAACGATTTCCAACTAATAAGTTATGCGAATACTAATCGTTCACCCATTGGCCACACAAGGCATACGCCAGCCATGTATCCAATGTCTTCGAGTGCATTTCGCGGTCCATACCCGAGCTTGTCATCAGTTCCGACCTCAAGTTTTTCAGCCTTTTCTCGCGCGCCACTCATTCCAACCCATCCGGCACTTCAGGGTCATCCGGGGCTCACCCATCCAGCACTTCTGGCGGCCAGTGCCGGCTCTAACCAGCACCAGAAACTGGCGGCGGCTGTGGCGGCAGCGTCTGTGGGAATCAGTGGCAATCATCACTCGTGTACAGACAATAATATAAATAGCAGCACAAGTAGTAATTCGCGGCACCCTTTGCCTCCATATTCGCATTCATCCCATAATATCGATCAAAAGCCATCGCTCAGTCGTATCAGTAATGGAAGCTCAACCGGAACCAGTACTGGTAGTAGTGGTGGCGGAGGAGTTCGCAGTCCACCGAACTCGACCAACAGTGCCAACCATTCGCTGTCATCTCCCGGAACGCCCGAGAGCTTCAACGGGAAGGCGTCCAAACAGAACAAAGACAAGACTCACGTCAAGAAACCGCTCAACTCTTTCATGTTATACATGAAGGAAATGAGGCCTAAAGTTGTCGCCGAATGTACGCTAAAGGAAAGCGCGGCAATCAATCAGATACTCGGCCGACGGGTACGCAACCAATCAGATCTGTTTACGTGTAATCCCACTAATCATTATTATTCGCTTCTCTCCTATCAATGGCTCCATTAGTGGCACGCATTGACTCGTGAAGAGCAGGCAAAATATTATGATATGGCCAGAAAGGAAAGGTATGTCTGGTCTGTAAAAATACTTTTCACATTTGCATATGTTTTAACTCTTCTCAAACTTTAACTACTCTTTTGAAGCCTTTTTCTAAAACAAACAGACATTCAGTCTTTAAATGTATGCAAACGAATAAATTGAAGTTTGAATTGACTTTCATTAAAGCCATTAATTTTCTCTTCGCTTACATTAAAAAAATACATTTTATTTGTTTTCTTATCGTTTATTACATTTTTAGATTTTAATTTAGACAAAAAATTATCACTTTTTTAAAAAAAACGAATAATTTTTTTTAGAAACTAATGTATAAATCATTATAATGTCTGAGAAAATAATTTTAACCTTTTTTTAGTAGTCATTCTAATGATTAGGTTAAGTAATTTTAACTTCCTTCTAAAAAGGAGTATATAAACTTGTTCGTTCTAACCAAGTTTTCCGAGTCATATCAACCATGGAAGTTAGTTTTCAAATATTAACTGTTGTACCAGGATAGATTCTTTTTGTAAAGCATAACTTTTAACCAGTACAATTAAAACTAACTAAGCTTTCAAGTTTTTACGAGGGAATAACATAACAAACTTTTACTCAATTAACTGATATGAATAAAATGAGTTTTATATGAGTTTTCCAATCAATACTTAATTAAGCCAGATTCAATTATATATTATAGCTATTCTGTTCTCATAACACATGAATTTTAAGCATTAAAGTTGGACTAATATCTAGCTGTTCTGTCTTGTTCTTATAATCATGACCATGGTGAATAAGTTAACAGATTTTTAGAGTATATTTCTAAAAAAGAGGATAAAAGTGTGGAAGGGGTTAAAGAATCGATTAATGAAAGCTTTCCACTAATTATTGCTATAATAGCGCCAATTAAAGCAAATATTAATAAAATTTTATGTATTTCTTGTATTTTATATTTTATTTAAATATAATTTCATTTCAAAGCAATATTTATTATCTCTGCGAACGTGACTTTGAAATGCCTTCTCTGACACAACCTTTGCTTTTATGCCTTAACTCTTCAATTCTGGTTCTAATGAATGATTACTTGAATTCGTTGATAGCTTTCGCTTATCTTTTTCTTTAATGTTTGTTCACATTTAAAGGGAAAAAATAATTTTTTCTTTGGAAATAAAATATTATTTTTATTGTTATAGTAATCTTAACCTCTCTCTTATGTGTTACTTACAGGCAGTTACACATGCAGTTATACCCCGGTTGGACAGCCAGAGATAATTATGCTGCCAATGCCAAGAAGAAGAAGAAGAAAAGAGATAAGAACAGTGACGGAGGTATTCACCCGTTCCTTCCAAACCATTTAATTGAGTTGTTTTGTTATAATTTATAATTTAAATGTTTATCAAATTGTTGTACGAACTCACAGAAGGAGGTGCTCTGAAGAAGTGTAGGGCCAGATTCGGATTAGACCAACAAAATAATTGGTGCAAACCGTGCAGGTATTCAATCGCATGTCTTATCGCTTTATACCATACCTGTCCTAATGTCTGGTTATGTTTAGGCGGAAAAAGAAGTGCATTCGCTATTTAGACGGCGGCGACACTGCCGGTGAAAGTGAGGACAACATCGGGAGTGTGGACAGCATAGAGGCGCCCACTCCTGACTCCAAGAGTGCCAATGAGAGCGATGCAGATAACCTGAACCTGTCGTCAGCAGAGCTGAGTCTGTCGAGTCCTCCAGTTCCTACTAGTGATTATATGATACCTCATCACAACCACCATCTGATTCACCATCAGATCCATAACGATATCAATACCAGAGTTCAAATGTCAACAACAACGGCCCCGTCTATAGCGCCGCAGTCCTGTCCGCCACGAAATAGTCCGTTCAGTATTGAACAGTTGGCTCGACCGCACTGTCCATCACAGGTCAGGTCGTCGTCATCTTCATCGTCGATATCGTCATTAAATATGAACAATAGGTCTAAGACTCCAAATATGACGACATCGAGTGATACAATCCCTGTCCCACAACTCCCAACCCCTCCGAACTCATCAGAATCATCAACTCCTGCCATGTTATCAGTCGCCTGACCTGACCTTAACTCTGTGTCTCATCCGACATATTGTCAATATATCACCCTGATCACTGATCACTGATCTTCATTCACCTCAACCAACAAGAGCTTCGAATTCATCAAAATTTTTGTTCAATTTTTTATTACCGATGCGTTACTTATCGTCCGCATTGTGTTTGCATATAGTCTTTGATTTCCTATAATTTTTGTTTACTTAAGAGAAAAGCAAAAAATCCTTTAAAGAAAAGAAAAGGTTTTTAAAACTTTTTAATCAAGAATTCAAAAACAAAAATAGCAATGAAAACAAAAATCCAATGAATTTTATTTTCTAATCGCGTAAATAGTGTTTTAATTAGCGTTAATGATCTCTTAATGTTTATAATTAATAAAACAAATATATAATAATCGGAAACTTTGAGGCAATATTTGAAAACAAAAAATGTTTTTTTAATTATTATTTATGTAATTAATTTTCAAATAAGAGCGCGGATCAAATTGAAAAACAAATTGATAATAATTATTAAAAATTGTAATTAAGGTTAAATTATATTTCGCACAAAAATGAGAGAAAGAAAGCAAATAATAAATATTTGAAAATTATATCAACTATTTCTGAATACAATGATATTATGTCTGATTAGAAGACATTTAAAAGTTTATATTTCTGTGAATAAGTTGTTAATTGACTGAAATCATGAGCAAAATGAGACTGAATTAGAAAACCAATAGATTTTTGTCGTATAATTCAAAGTTTGAATTCTCATCCAATGTTTTCTCTGATATAATTTTCATTTGCAATCAATGCTTAATTAGTTTTAATTTATATGAATAGCAATTGAAAAGCCATTCGTTATAAATGATGTGATTTTGTCTAAAACTCATACTTAAGTTAAATCCAATACAATATGTCCGCAAATCTCGATCCAATTCAAAGCAAAATCAAATATCATTTTTTGGTTACAGAATATATTCTTTATAATAACTATTTTATCCCTTTTTACCTGTGATGACGAATATATGATAATAATTATGATCAATGTATTTTTTGCTTTCATGTAATTCAATACTTAGTGTGCCTTCGAATCAATTCTGACAACAAATTCAATAAATCTAAATAATGTACAGAAAAATAATAATAATTAATAAATAAATGAAATTCTTATTATCGGGAATATTATCAATAATATTCTGGTTTATGTGTCACTCATTTTATTAATATCGTAAATTGTGGAAGGTCGACTAACCTAGGTGATGTTACTCATCAGCCCATCCATGTACTTAACAGAGTAATCTGAAGAGGAAAAAATAGTCAAATTTGAACCCTGAACACAGAACATTGTGATAAAGATTATTTTTATTCAGTCTACTATTTACATGTTGTAAGTTTCAATTAGTAAAATGTTATTTTGACTAGATCACTCTCCTTCAACATCAATGCTAACAATATATTACATATTTTTTTAGTTAAACAGGAATTTAATAAAAGTGATTAAAATTTAAGAATTTATGTTAGAATTGATTGGATTTTATTATATGAAACAAAACTTTATTATATTTTAAGGATTTTCTAAATAACGGATAATATTTTTGCCGATAAGACAACGAATGGCTATAAAAATGTTTGAAAGCGATTGAAAAGAAGTGAAAACATCAATAAATGATTAGAAATATTATCAAATCATATCAACATTTTATTAGGCAATAAATCAAATAATTTAAACATAAATTGAGAAAAACATCATTAAATATAGTAATAATAATAAGTCATAACTGAGTAACGACTAGATTGTAATTAACCGCAAATTGTTTTAATTGACAAAAATTTTATCACTTCTTAAGTATTGGGATAAAGAAGAAACAGAAGAGACGGACAAAAAACAAAACTACATATGACTAGAGGTAGGCTTTTCTGTTTTGGGCGGAAGGAAGCCTTTCCACAACTTGTTCACTTCATCGGGTAAGTGGTGGTGCCATGACTTCAGATAATACCTGGTATATTTGCGCAGTTGACGAAACTTACAAAACATGGCTGAATTGTTTGCATCGCTCACTTGTTTGGTCTGAAAATATTTAAATCAATAATTAATTCAAATATTATTCCGATTTTGTTATTATTTTTAAAATATTCCAATGTTTTAAAAATTAATTTTATTATTCAACTCTATATACTGTGCATCAATATGCGCCGTTTTGCCCCCCCCCCCCACTAACCCCTGACTTCGCAGAGCTTGGCCATTCCTACTTATTATACGAAGTTTCACCTTTTGTTGTCTACCCATAGAGGTTCCCGAACTGAAACATTATTTTTCATCAATTAATCGCCAGATATATAAAAATAGACTAAAGATATTGATCAGCATTTTGTGTCATAAAATTTTATTACTTTCCAGATAATTGAGTCGAGGCTTATAATAAATAGACTACTTATCTATTAATTGCCCGAATGTGTAAAATCTCAGTCGACTGTAGACACCAATTAAGTCATTGAAAGAAATTACAAATCAATTCTTATTTTTTATTTTATTATCTAAAGTACAATAAATACAGGAATTATTTAAGTCTTATTGAGTTAATTATGCGTTTCAATAGTTATAATTGCATTCAATATTGCATATAATATTGAGATGTGCAAGCTAAGTCAAGCCAATTACTCTCTGGCTTCAGTAATGTAGAGAATAATTATTATTGTCTCAAAAGTTTTGACTAAATATAGTCGTTGACTAAAATAGAGAATATGAAGACTATTTGACAATTTTGACAGAGCTTTGGCCAAAATTAGTGAATTAACTATAATTTTATACATAATTAACCCTGAATTTAGCCAATTATTCCTTATTTGATGAAAAGAAAATTTCGATAATATTTTAGCTCTAATAAGGTTTCGATATTTTGTTATTTCGAGATAACAAATGTGAGATAAGTTTCTTCTACTGCGAAGATTAACCCAGATCAAATAATATGCAAAAAATTTTGTTCGATTATTACCCCCTATTTGACAGATGAAAAGTGAATTTATTTTAAAAATTAAAGAAATGATTAAATGTGTCGACGCCTTCAACAGCAGCTGTAAATCGTTTTAACGACAGATATGACTCGTATTAAATCATATCATATGAGAGACAAAAATAAGTTTTTATAAAATAATTTCATATTAGAGGTCACGACAACTAATATTGAACTTAAAATTAGTCATTAATACTTAAATATGTGCAAAGTCGTGGAACATTATCAAGCTATTTATGAAATAATTCATCGTTTTACTTTAATTTTCTCATTTTCTAATGGCCAGGGAGTGAGAATCGATACACTATTATCGATGTTATTCTGTTTTTATAACTCAAGCAATTTTATAACTAAACAAAACAAAGAAATTCTCATAAAATAAATACTCTTTTAATAATTTTCAACACTTTTATCGATTGATATATAACCGATGATTTAACGCTGTGTTGAGTCTGGGGTTAAATTCGTGCATGCTAATTCTATAAACGAAATTAGTTCTGGTAGAACTACTGACAAAGAATTTATCCTACTGTGCAAAGTAAGCACCTGTAATAGAGGCCAGGAATGCTTTAAAATAGCAAAAATCAGCATGGTTAACAAAATTGTGATAATAACAAAATGTTGATAGCTTAATTCATCGTCTATTATACCCACACAGAACAGATTGAGAAAGACATAGACTGCACTGGAACAGGTCATTTTTTGTGCACAAGTGTTTTAGAAACTCCAGTGTATTCTAGTATTTCATATATCGGCCCAAATGTAACAGATTATGAAATGAACTGATATTTTGGTGAAATTCTATAAAACAATTCACCCAGGGTCATAGCATTGCAATGCATATGTGGGTGAAATCAAACTTATATAACAAGTATATAATGTTTCTGACGACTCATTCATAATAAAATCAATTCTGAGCATTGGTTCCATAGGTTATGAATGGATTGATAGGGAATATCATTGAATGCGAATAAGGCTTACCTTAACTAAGAATCCGTTTTGTTTGAACGTCTCCTCCAATTGTTTCTTAATAAGACTTCTTTGCGTTTGTCTATACTTTTGCTGTTTTGCGGAAACGCCTGAATTGACTGCAGTTTGTGGTTGTCTTTGAGCTATTGATGAGTCGTTCGATGAATTTGACGATACATTTGATGAGAAAGTGTTTGAACTGTTTGGACATTTGACTACCGATGCGATGATTGCCGAGGCCTGAGCTGCCGATCGGTTGACTGATTTAATTAAGTGCTGAACGGACTCAGACTCTGTCGGAGAGTCCGATACAAACATATCCTTCCGTTTGCTATTAATGTCTAAACGTGTCTTCAGGTCTTCACTCGAATCCGACGAATGGATCCTTACTTTCAAATCACTTCTTTTGAAGGACAGGTCCAGCGGTTCGTCCTGTTGTTCAGGTTCGGGGGATTCTATACTCTGGCGCTGTTGGCGAAGGACTCGTCGGACGTGTAATGGTTTTCGTTTATTCACTCTTTGCTTATCTTCGATGGGGTGTGTGTTGGGCGCCAGCAGTGTCTCTAAGATCGAGTGCGACTGAGGGCTCGGATTGGAGACACTTTCGTGAGAGTCGTCGTTCACAATGACTGGAGAGGTGTTGGGTCTCTTCCAGTGCGAAACAGTTATCTTTTTGGTTCCGTGCTGTTCCTCCAGACACGACCTCTTGTCCTCATTGACCACAAAGTTATGAAATTTGAAGCCATTGTTTGGGTTACGGCTATAGCTCTTGCGACTCGACTTCGACCCATTGGCCGGTCCGCCAGTCGACCCGTTCTTGTTTCGGTGCAGGAGTTTTTGGCGCAGTATTATGGATGAGGACTGATCTGTCCGACGATCAGATCTGGAGTTGCATTGAACAACATTTTTGCAATTCTTGAGCGGAAGTAATCCAACAGAAAGTCTATCATTACTTGAGTTAAACACTTGTTTCGAAACTGTGTTTGAACTGAATTTGTCGGATAATAGGAGAGGACTGTGAGAAGTGACGGTCATTTGGTTATTGAGTTTACATTTGTGTTTAGCATTCATTCCATATATAGTGAAATCAACAGAAACTGGAAACGACTTAAACGACTACTTTATGTGCTGTTCGCCCACACAATCACTTTCGGATAGACTTGTGATTCAATTGAATCGACTTTCAATGCAAGCAAACGATTCAATGCTAACACAAACGCTTCGTTCGGTTCGCACACAAACACAATATTGATATCAAAGTGAAAGTTAGGCCTAAACTATCGGATGCTTTCATTTCTATCTGTGCTGTAATCCAGCGCTCAGTCCGAACCAAATTAGGCAAAAATCTGATTTTGGTGACACAACACACACATTCTGGTGCAGAGCAGAACACACAGCCAGCATCGCATCTTCATGTGCTATCACTCTCTCCCTGTGCTCTCGCACTCGCATCAGCTCATGCTCTCAGAGCAATAGCTATACAGTAGAGCTATAGCTATAATATGGCAAACTTGGGAACAGATCTAAACTTCTTCTCCTAATAAGGAGTCTATTTGGCACTGCATTACTAATTCTGTCCTTCAGTTCCTTCAGATCCCTCGCATTCACTTCTAATTATAACTTAATTAGTATTGTTTTGCACTAACTATGCCTTAACTTCGCTAAACTTTGCTTCACTTTCGCCTCTTCCGCATCCATTCATAACCATATTTACCATTCATTCATATATTTATCATTTCATATAATCCTTAAACAGATATAATCCCGTAATTCATATCTCAGAATAGTTTACAGACATTTCGGTAAACATTTTAAGAAAAATAATTTGAAAAAGTCTTCTCAATTCATACTGTAGGACAAGACTAACAGAAATAGATTATTAAAGCGTTTGATAAAATAAATTGAATAATAATTAATGAATGAGTCATAAAATGAGCCTTTTATTGATGTCAAGAAATACCTGAAAGCGATTGAACTTTTGATGGATATGTTTGGTATTGAATGTGCGCTACAGTAGAGTAGAGTAGAGTCTCATTGGTGTCAAACCAATAGCAGTACTAATGGACCAAATTCTGACAATACCTGACCAGAGCTGACATCCAATTGAATGAATGGACGAAATATTCAAAATATTTTTGGTTTTCTTTGATTTGATTTAAATTTGTTTTATTTGATTTGATTTTTAAATAATATTTTAATAATTCTGATGAGAAAATGGAAATAAACTATAAATCGCTTCCAATGTATAGATTGGTTAGACATCGAAGAATAAAAGTGAAGACATTGCCCAACAAACTGCTCGAATCACTTCGTCTGACCTCATGTCTGGTCAGATGTGATAACTATTACTTCAGTCCATCGAAAGTCAGTTTAATCTCTTCTATACCTGAATTCAAATTCAAGACACGATTTGATTACCATTTGTTTCGAGAGAACAGAATCCGATTACCGGTGAAGACAAGAGCGAAGACATCTAAGACTAAGACTAAGACTAAGACAGCTAAGACTGTCGACCAATCAGAGCGACTCTTGACTCCACTTAAGCCAATGAAAGCCAAAGAGTTAATCAAAAGAGTGGAACAGATTTGTGACAAAAATAAAAGTTTGAATGAATTTTCGACCAATGAGTCGACTATTAGTTATTTCGATGAAAATGACAGCAATTTTAATACTAATGAAGAAAATCGGATAATAAGTGATGAAATCGATGTTCATTTCGAACCTAATGGCGAATCGAATCCAAGTAATGGCCAATCAATCGGTGATTGTTCCAGAACTTTGAGAACAACCCGAAGTGATCGGACAAACGCTTCCAAAGGCATAAAAGTTTCGAATTTCGAGCAATTGTTGGATCAGTTGATGGAAGAAAAGCTGAAGAGATTTGAGCGAACTCTGGAACACATATCGCAGCGAACCATAAGAACGTCGACTCCAATCACTCAGACGTTCAGACATCGAGTCTTAGATCCAAATGTGAGTCCAATTTATGGACAAAAGCGGAACCAAAGGGTGAGAAGTGTTGGCATTCAAGTCATTGAATCCAAATCCGATAAAATGACTCAAACTTTTCAAATGTGCGATAAATCGGTTCAAACGACCATAAGCTCAAAGAGAGACCAATCGATTCAAATGAGTTCAACCGATCGCACGAGTACTAGAACTTCACAGAACTTGGTCACCGACTCCGACCCTGAGTGTCCGTTTCCATCGAGTCTTCGGATACTTATTGGAAAAAGTTTATGAATTGAATTGAATTTCAATATAAATATGTTTTTAGAGAAATGTTTTTATTTTATTTATAAACTGTTTATAAAACAAAATATATTTTATATAGAATTACATAAAAATAAAATATTATTTATTTATTTATATATTAATTAATTTTTATTTAATTTTTTTATTCATTAAAAACTTTTCGGAACTTTTGAATCAAAAGTTTTGATAAATTGAGAAAAAATAGTTGAATAGAAAAAGAACAGAAATTAGTGAAAAGTCCCCAAAGTTTTGCTCTGAAAGGGATTTTGAAAACAAAAATAAAACGAAAAAAAGTTTTCTTTTGTTGAATAAACAGTTTTTTGTAAATTATGCGCCGATTAGTCATTCGTTGCTTAAATCATATGATTTGCTGATTAACTGTTGATATGTTTATCGCATTTATGTAAAACAATTTACAATTCATTGTCTCATTCATTGTTAGATTAGTTTAGTTTTTGATTTTTTTAATAAAATATAATATTTTAAAATTCAATTCAATTTAGTTTTTGTTTCGTTAAACCATTCATTCATTTATTATTTTTTTGAATCGCAATTGAATTGAATTTAAATTTAAGTAACAATTAATTTACAGATTTTTGTGTCAAACCATTAGACGACTAATGAATTTAGAGGACAGTATGTATTGATAATTGAATTGAATTAATATTTATATTATTATTAATGCAATTGAATTGATGTCTGATTGCAGACAACGGTGCGGCCAATAGCGCGCCGGCAGATGAGTCGAGCGAACCGATGCTATTGATGCGATCGGGCGATACATTGGACGCCAAGAGCTTCCTCGACGTGTACTGGCATTCAAACCATTACTATATTTAAGACAATACTAAGACATGACTTATTGTATGTCTTAACCAATAGATTCCGTTCTCGCAGTTCGAGTGCACCGATTGGTCAGTTGACGACTACTGTCGAGAGTCTGACCTATAATATGAAGCACAAGAGTAGAGGAAAGTGTCTGATATTTAACAACAAGTGCTTTGATATTCATACGAGACTTAACGAGCGGAGAGGCACTGAAATCGATGGCAAAGCCCTCTACGGCTGCTTTCGGTCGCTTGACTTCGATGTCCACATTTATAACGACGCGTCGGCTAAAGACATAAACACAGTCTTAGAAACCGGTATTAATATTAATCGTTATTTTCATAAAACTATTCGTGCTTTTAATTCAAGCGTTGAATCGTTTTTTGAAAAATTAATTTCAAGTAATTATTCGGACATTAATTATGCATTGAATCCGATATATATTTATACCAATTGTCAGAACATTCAGACATTCAGTGCTTTTTTCTATTATTTTTAAGACTATTAAATTGAAAGTGAAGACTACATTATGAACTGAATCCCAAACCCATAACTTTTTCATGAGCTCTGACCCCAACTAACTGTTGAACCTCTAAGAAGTCTGTCTGATCTGAACAAAGAGCACCAGATCATGTACCCTGCATCTATCCCTATGTCATCACTCATTCACTTCTATCCCTAAATTTGTCATTTGTTATATGAAAACAAAATCTTATGACCCTGCGCCCTGAGCCCCGAGCCTACATTGAATTGGAGGATAGACCGCACAACTGACATAACCTCCTTCTCGTACACATTGCTATCCGAACGCCAGCATTGGATCAATAATTGCCATTCCGTTCAATATTAAGGCTTATTAGAGACCAATAGAATCAATATTTGTAGTCCAGTGCCCTAACACTGCCCCACCTGTTATTCTCAATTTTTATTCGGCTCCAATTACTTTCCATATCTTAAAGATCTTAGTTTCTTTTTCTTACTGTTCAACTCAGGAGTATATCCTCCAGACCTCCAACTCTGGGTAAACCTTACGAATGCCTGAATTCAGTTCAAAATTATCACATTTTGCAGAATATTTGAATTGAAAGAATCAAATGTACCCTCTCTTACACAGTGTGACGAATAATCAATGAATTTTTCAACCAATAAGTAATGCTGACTTAGGAAGGATCAATTTATAGCAAATCATTTTATGTGCAGGCTAGCTTCTGATACAACACGTCTGTATTGTTGTCTAAGCTTATGAATGGACAGTAAGACATGTTATTAGACCTATTTATACATTGGGTTCCAGTTTAGGCTTTGACGGTCTGATTAAAGGAAAGGCCGACAAGATTTACAGCACTTTCGCGAAGATTCCTGTTTTGCAATTTTCTGCAATTTTAAGACAAACGAGAATTGAATTCAATTCTTATTCGAATAAATGAATGAATGAATGAATGAATAATTTTGGTCTCAATTAGTCTCAAAGGAAAATCACAGTCAAAATGATTGTATTGTGGTTTGCATACTAACGCATGGAGAACAAGGAGTCTTATGGGCCAGGGATGAGAAATACAGCACAGATTTAGTGTTCAGTTACTTCAAAGGTGATCAGTGCCCGACTCTGGCCGGTAAGCCTAAGATATTCTTCATTCAGGTAATGATCAATATTTGTGTCGAAACAGAAAATCGAATTTAATATTGATTTGAATGCACTCCAGGCCTGTCAGGGCGACCGACTGGACGCAGGTGTGTCCCTTCACGGCCCACTCGATGTGACCGATTCGGGCAACTCTTTCTACCGAATCCCTAATTTCGCGGACTTCTTGATCGCCTACAGCACAGTTCCCGGTATTAATGACTGCGCTTTTGCTGAGAAAAAGTAAAATAAATAAAACATTGATTTATAGGCTATTATTCCTGGAGAAACACAACGCAGGGCTCCTGGTATATACAGGGCCTGATCCAAGTGCTGGGCAAATACTCGTCTAATATGGATTTGCTAACAATGTTGACTATAGTCAGCCGAATAGTGGCCTTTGATTTCGAATCTAACGTTCCGACTGATCCGGACTTCCATCAGAAGAAACAGATTCCTTGCGTCACATCAATGCTCACTCGACTCATATATTTTTATCCTAAAGTTTAACATCAATTCTAAACTTAATTTTATTATAATTTAAAACATTTTATAATTGGTTTGAAATGAATTGACTTCACATGTAATCCATTTATATACTACTTATCAATCATTTTATGTTTATTTGACTTAATTTTCTTGAATTGAATTCAAATTTATATAAAATAAAAGTTTTCTTAAATTTTTTGACGAATCAAAGTATTGTCTCTTTTATTGTCTATAAAGCGAGAGATCTATTATAATAATGCCATAAAATAGAGCGCACGTGTAGGTCCTGTAGGCCTGGGCTCTATGGCTTCTAACTCCTGACTAACAGCTAAAGAGGAGCGCAATATATATACTATAATTCAAACATCAAATAAAGTTTTCATCCTTTTCTCACTCACTGTACAGATGTGCACATCTGACGGACACTAATGTTTAATGTTGTTCTGGAACATTGTTGTCCACACCTGTGCTCTACCACAAGGTTGGCCCTAATCGACTGACTTTACATTTCTTGTTTGTTGTCTTAAAAGTTACGAATTCCCCAAAACTATTAATCTATAGCTTTTGGTTATATCTCTATATCTGTAAAGCTATCGATGAATATATACAGCAGTTATTGCAAACATAAGGTTCGGAAACAAATTCTTGGAATTCTCTTTGCAATTGATCCAAACGATTCCGATTAATATTAAATGAATTGAAAAATGCAAAATCAAATCAGTTATTGCATCGATTCGTCGTTTCTTTTTTTTTGTTGTAAAATTCTGATATTTTTTGCATTAATTAATTGTACAAAAAAACAAATTGAATGTAAAAAACAGTTTGGATTTAAAGCTTATCTGCATTTAGCAAAGGATAATATTATGCGTAAAATATTTGCCAATTATTCTGATTTTGATTGAAACAGGACTGATATGAAGCAATAGAGTGTAGAATCGAAGCTAATCTTTTAGTGCCTCTGTTTTCTCATTTATTAGCTTATGTTTGCTGTGTTTGAACGCTTGTGTCAAATAAGCTAAGCTTTTATGGATGAGTTCGCGAGAGGGAAAACGTTAGCTGGATTGTCAGCTCTATCTGTATTATCAATAGACACCTGTTTGTGAACAAATGCTTAAGCAATGGAAACGAGGAATTCACACGAGTTTAGTCTTCATTCGTTAACATTGGCTAAAAGTCATTCGCAGACGTCTTCTCATGTTTTCCATATATAACTGAATTCTTGACTTTCAGACACTTTCGACCAACTTTTGATTCCAAGCTTTCATTGGTTTTAAACTTTTGAGACAAATTGAAATGATTTTTAATACCAGAAAATATATTGTTTTTTATGCTTTTGTTTCATTAATTTTGTTATCGACTCTGAGTGATGGACGCAAACATCAGAACCGTCACAGACATCGTCATAGAGTGGTAAGTGATTAATGAGGCTATACTGTAAATAATTACCTCACAATTCTGGGTCATTTTTATCAGATTCCTTTAATCCTTGATCTAATTTCACGAGTCTTTGTATTACTTGAAAGCTTTTAGACTTGATTTTGAATTAAATTTTGTGAATATATTGAGAATAATTTTCATTTAAAGATAAATTTGGTTTTTTTGTACTTTAAATAAATTCTTACAATTAATATGAATTTTATTTGCTTTCAATGCAATAGAGAGTAAGTAAAGTGAAAGACATGATTATAGTTCAACAGAAATCATTGAACGACTCGAATGCCGGGGCGACGAACACCCAAATGGATACTTTGAGCTACGATGACATATACAATGAATGGTCTAATTGGAGCCGATGTCGTCGGAGGTGCAAACAGGTCCGGACCAGGAAATGCATTTCTTCTGACTATTGTCGCTCAACTGTACTGAAAGAAGAGCGCAGTTGTAAAGGCGACAAATGTCTACTTAACCAAGATCAGTCCACTTCAAACTCAGAACAAGATGTGCCGCATAGAGGACGGGGACGTTCCTCACAGTTCAGAGTTCTCTATCATTTGCAAAGCTATGTCTATTCCCAGTGGAGTGACTGGTCTTCTTGTACTAACGCTTGTCGTACCAGAAGATCCCGAAACTGTGAAATGAAACAGATCTGTGGCAACAGTATTATACAAGAGGACGCCCTGTGCTATATGCAGGGCAGTCAGTGCGAGAAGCTCTACAAAGGGAACCGTAAGAAAGAAGTGAATTCAGCCAACGCCGAGACCACGAATAACATCACCGAAGAAGTCAGACCCGACCCCATCGATGATCTCAATTGCGGCATATCTTCAATAACCAATGACATGGCCAGTAATCTTCGTATAATCGGTGGCCGAGAGTCTACAAAAGGCCGTTGGCCCTGGATGGTATGCATTGCTCTGTTACCTATTGAGATGTGTCAGTTCGCCCAAAATATCAATAAATAAATATATTTTTTAGAAATTTTCAAATTCTGTTTGAGTTCAGTCTTACAGAGCTTAGCAAACAATAAGAATTGAAATAATTTTTAAAGAGTGTCGGCTTATATAATCTTATATGATCAAGCTAATCATTTTATTTTAGGGGGAAGTGGTGCACATCTCTGTCTCATAGATTCTGTCCTAACATTTATTGAACTAATTTTCAAACCCAAACACTTGCATAGGTATCGATTCTGAACCGATTTCAGGAACCATTTTGTGGCGGAACCATAATTAGTCCACAATTTGTTATAACAGCCGGTAATTGAAAATATATTTTAATAATTAATTAGTTTTAGAATCAAATGAATTGAATGAAAATAAATGACTATTTTATAGCGCATTGCGTTCGGAGACGTCTCTACATCAGAGCGGGTGAACACGACTTGATCTATGCTGACGGCTATGAGCAACAGGTCCGAGTGTCCGACATCTTTGTGCACCCGGATTACGACGCAGAGACAGTGGACAACGACATAGCAGTACTTCGTCTGCGAAATCCACTCAAATTGAATCGATTCGTATCACCAGTTTGTCTGCCGGCGCCCGAGGATGAGATGGCGGTCAACAGCTTAG
Source organism: Eueremaeus valkanovi (assembly GCA_034693305.1). Lineage (NCBI taxonomy): Eukaryota > Metazoa > Arthropoda > Arachnida > Sarcoptiformes > Eremaeidae > Eueremaeus > Eueremaeus valkanovi. Next base: position 7,553 of record JAQIWA010000200.1, on the reverse strand, counting down.
GGACAATACTCGGTTGGGGTAAACGACGCAATTCGGCGGTCTTTGGCACAGATGTCTTACATCAGGCAAAGGTACCCATTGCCGACATTGAGGACTGTAAGGCCATTTACGACAGTTATTTCATATCGAAAAATATGGTTTGTGCCGGATATAAGAGGGGCAAAGTTGACAGCTGTGCCGGCGATAGTGGAGGTCCGCTTCTGTTCTCCAAAACCAATGAAGAAGAAGAAGAGAATAAGAAAATTGAAAAATGGTTTATATATGGGATAACGAGGTATTCATTCATAAATATATTGATTTGTTTCCAAAACTCATTCATTCTTTAAATTAATAGTTTTGGCGAAGGATGTGGTAAAAGGGGTAGATATGGTATATATGCAAAAGTAAGTTAATATAAAAACATTAATGAATATAATCTCAATTTTTCAAACTTTATTTTTCCATTACTTTACCAAAGGTTCCAAATCTGGTGAAATGGATCCGAAAAACAGTTCAAAGAAATGCCTCTTAATTTCATACACAGAAAGGATTATTAATTTTTCTAACATTTTTCAGAAACTATTTTCTCAACTGTGATATAAATTTACTTTAATTTGGATATAATTTCATTAATTTATTACAAATTCGTTTCATTCATATCTTGTGCACATTTTTTTCACACATTTCATGTAAGACTAGTCAATATTTTTAGTATTAAAGTAAAAAAATGTCTTAAATATTAGAAAATTCTATAAATTCATACTTTAATTAAATCAGATTTTGAGAACTTAAAATTGTAACATGGGACTTTTTAAATCACTGAATGTTTAAATCTTTATTCAAGTATTGATTACACTTTTCATATAAAAACTTCATTCAAACACATATTTTTCGCATTAGAATATTCTGTAAGAAAATAAAATATAAATAGTTTTCACTTTAATTCAACGAAAATAAGAGCAAAATTTAAGCATTTTTTCTAATAATTATCAGATATTTATTTGTTTCCATTATTAATATTAAACAAACTGTAAAATTGATTTTAATATAAGATTATTTGTTAAATAAAACTTTAAAATAATGACAATAATTGTAAAGAATGTAAAATAATTAATAATAAAATAATTTTTATATAAAATTCATTGAACTCTAATCTCATTACAAGAACTACGAGAATATATGCCATTGACTGACAGTTGTGTCGAAATTATCAATCATTTCATTCCAATGGTCTTTGCCCTGAGCTGATGGACACAACTGGCCGACATGTGTTCGGCCCAATAGGTGTTTGTTGGCAAATGCCGGTGACTTTCCATACACAGCAATACTGATAATCAACTTTAAAAAACAATATAATGGATGAGATTTTTGAGTAAAAAACATAGGAATGCAAACTATGGATGTCTCACATCATTCAGTGCTTCTTTGGTGACATTCACATGAAATGTATCATTAAATTCAATTTCTGGTTCAACTCTTCGAAGTGTAGTCTTTCTACTTCTTATTCGCTTACGTTTTAGAAACAAAACAACTTTTATATAAACTAATGGAAAAAATATACTATTTTTGAACAAATAATTCTCATGTGTTTGAAGAATACAATACTTGTTTGTATTTCTCTATCGAATATATTCCGGGCCTTAACTGCACACAAAGTCAGAGCTGAAGAAATGGTGTCAAATGTCAACGATATAAGCAATTCACCTGAAGGTTGATTCTGAGGAATGAATAAAAGTTTTATTATTTTGTAAACAAGGATTGAATTCATTGTTGGCTCACATTTATAAGCAAACAACTAATGTCTTCAGTCATCACATCTTTATTGATCTGACTATCAATCTCTGCGGTTCTCAAAGGAAATAATGTCCGTCCGATTACAGTCTTTCTCGAGAAAGAGTCCGAATTATAAACTGTTATTTTCAAAACCCGATCGTCTAATGAGTCTCTCAGGGCTTGGAATATAAACAGTTCATTGAATATCGGATTATTCGTATTCTTCTGCACTTTAGTAACGAATTTTGGATTCTTGTCGGGCATTAAGACTACTTTTGCGAAAGGATTCAAATTATGTCGTTTGTGCGGAAGATTTCGTGCGGATAATAGTGTCTATGAAAATGATATCAATTTAAATATTTAAACAATCGATTCATTTATTAATTAGAGTAATATTCAATAATTTCTATATGATTTTGAAGGAGAAAATGCAATTACAGAACATATGCTGTATTAATAGTATCATTTTACAGACAAATTGAATGTAGGGCTTGTCTGCAATATTTGACCCTGGCACTATATTACAAATAATGGTCCATCAATTAAAAACTCAATCAAATGTTTCGACTGCAATGCAACATGAGAAAGGTAGAATCTTCCTAAGCTGTCACTTAATATTGATAAATATGCTTTCAATAAAAAATATGACATGCCTTATAATGTGTGCCTAGCACAAATCAATTATCTAAAAACAACATTAAATTCATTTGTTATAAAAATTATTTAAAACAAAAAACTAATTAATAAACGAATAAAATATAATTTTTTTGTAATAAATGAAAAAATTGAGCGAAGAAGTCAAAAAAGAAATGATCTTTAATACTGTTGATTACAATACTTACCACAAGTAGTTGTTGTCTCACAAAACTGTAGTGAAGAACAAAATTGATTTCAGTCCTATCCCTGGGTTTTGAGGGCAAGTCGTTGTAAAGACTTTTACTGATTTCGCTTTCGTTGATCTGAATCCTGGAATTCCTTTTTCGGGTTCTGTTATTGTAATCAGAATTATAGCCGAATTGTGCCAAACAATCAGAGTCTGACTCTTCAGTCACACTCGAAAAGGTCGGTTCCGTACACTTGAGAGTAATGGTGGGAACGACGAACTCTATGGTCTGTGAGGCCCGCACTCCGGCGTACAGTTGACTGTTCGATGGCTTCGATGTCATCGCTTCCAATTGTGACTTCTTTTGCTTATGTTTGCGAACAGATCTCCAAATATAGTACAGAAGAAAACTTATGACACAAACACTGATGAGTAGAATAGGAACTGTTGTTTGCGGCGAATGAGTCCAAAACGATCCTAAATCTGAATCCTTTTCCTCTAATTTACTTCTTAGGACTGAATCGTTAGTTTCCGGAGTTTTCAGCTCTGAATTCATTATTCTCTTCAAAACTTTTTTGTCAACTCTTTTAATAAAATGTTTGTTCAATTCAATGATAAATACAAAATGGATTTCATTGAAAACAATTCTTGTGATTCCGTATCATATCATTGAAATATATTTGTTTGAACAACAGGTGCTTTACTTCACTACTAATTCGTTTGATAGTCGGTTTGGCTAATCATAAATTGTTTGTCAGCTCTTATTATAATATAATAATTATTATGTTTTACCAGTGTTTCAACAAAAGTGTAAGAATTGACGTCATTTCAACATTGTTTGCCTTTATCTCTACTTTTCAGTCATTTTGAAGCAAACAATCAGAAAAATAAAACATTCAGACGATTAAGAAAAGAAAATTTGCCATAATTTCAATGAAATCTAAGCAATAATTTTCAAATGAAGTTCAATTGAATCCAAAGATGCATTTTTCATGAGCTGTTTAGACTCTAAAGCCTAACTCTAGACCCAAACTTTAGAGCATTAAAAATCAAAATTTCATTTAGAGAGCGAAATGCGCACAATTTTGAAAACTTATCCATGCAGAATATGAGTCGATAATTCCGTATCTTTTAGCACTTACTACTACTACAGTAGTTGAACATCGCTTGACATAAAAATATATCAGATAATGTCAATTCGTAAATAATCGGCAGAAAATTGAGACTTTCTGAAAGCTAACTGTCTGAATGTCCTGGATTGTCTATAAATATTGTCTACCGGTATAATGAAAATAATTGATGGATCTAATGATAGGTTTATGCTTGATTCTTCGCATCAGCCAGCCATCATCGCCCATCAAAATCAACCCAATTGTCAAACTAAATGACCTATATTTTACCCGCACTTCAATAGAGGGCAAAGATTTAAATATTCTGATTAATTGAGACTTTTTGAAGAATCGAAGTAATTGTGTATAAAATTAATATAAATGACAGCTTAGACACCAGAGCAGAAGGATCTGCCACTGGCACAGATATGGATATCCATTATTACTGTTATTGTGAATATACCGGAGCAGATATGACTTATATGAGGGCATAATTTTGGTATAAGTGTTAATATTAGTGAATACTTCTACTCTTTATTGTTATTTATTTGCCATAAATTATATTTAATCTAAATATTTGATAGAATAGAATAGAATTACTTTCATTGCTGTAGTATTAGTATTAGTTTAAAGTCAGCTCAATATTGACCCTGTATGTACTCTACTTGATCAGATATAGTGCTATTAACAAGGCTAGAAAATTCTAAAAACAATGTTGGGGAATGGCAATTAACAAGGTGAACGTTTTAATTCATACCAACAGTGAATGAAAAAGCAAGAATATACTGTATATTATGTATAAATGATGAATAACCCGGAATATACTCTAAAAATATAAGTTAATTGAAATTTGATCTCTAAATGTCTACACAATATACGGTAAGAGTATTTCACTTAAAATATATTAATAAATAGTTAATTAAAATTTATTTTTAACTTATTATTAATGGCATTAAAACTAATCATCAGAATGACGCATAATATTTCAATTGAATCAAGCTGCATTAGAGTGTACATGGCACTTTATTTAGTTAATAAGAACACATTTTCAAATAACGTCAAACTGAAAAGACTAATAAAACAATTGATTTTATATAAATATTTGGAAGAATGAAATGCAATATAATTAGTGTTTTATCGCAAATGAATTTGAATAGAAAAATAAAGCACTCGAGAGAAACACACAATTAATTGACAAACTTTTGCTACAAAGAAATGTCAGAATTAATACTTATTGATTGAACAGTACAACCAGTAGAGTAGACACCTGTTCATACATGCAATATATTGGTGTTCCCGCACCTCCTTTGCCATCTGTTTCAACTTAATATTGACTAAAAGCTGCTGTCTTTGGCTTTAAACAGAGTATAACATCATAATAATGAGTTAGAGTAAGGCCAGCATTAAAGCCAAATATCAAATAAGATATTTTCATACGTTATATGAGTTAACTGATTGCCGCCCACATTGTTAGAGCGTATCCTTTGATTTGTGACTCTCTCTACTCAACAATTTTCAAGCTCTGAACTGCACTCTAATTAATACGAAAGCCTACATACACTCTAATTAGTATCGATGTGTACTACCTGTGCCACCGCCGATGTCGCTCACAATTAGCTATGTGTCCAAACTATTTCCACAATTTATTGCAGACTTTGTTCGCGAGTATAAGGAATTGTAGAATTTGGAACTGCTTTAGGAAAAAGTCTGATCAAGATCAATTGAAGGAAGTAGAGGACGATGATGCTGAGATCCTTAAGTTCTGGGTTCCACAGAGAAGCTTCTCTACTCAATCAGGTTCTTATTGTTCTTACCATTGATTGGCTGTCTCTTTCATATTCTTCTTAATAATAATCTTCATATTCTTTCCCTCTATTTCTCTGTCTGTTTGACTCTTTTTCAATTCCTAAATGACCTGGTCTTCATTTTATTTAAACTTATTTATTACTACTGTAGTAATAATTTTTCTAAATCGTTAATTGAATGAATATCGGGTGTGCTGTCTCATTTTGTGTCTTTATTAAATTGATAAAGTAATCTTGCTATTTTCTAAATGTTTGAATTATTAAAAGCAATGAGAAATATCACATGAAGAAAAAGACCCTGATTCAATGGAACCATATGACAAGTATATCAATATTAAATGGACAGTTGGGGTACTTTAAACTTTGAACTTTGAAACTCTATAGAGGAATAAACTGCTAATTAATAATAAGTTCAAACTTTGTTAATATTTTTAATAAACAGTTATTTTATAATAAATATTAAATTACAGTTCAATCGCTTACTCCGAGTCTAAGAACTCTGAAAAGAGATTCGATCACATCTGCGTCCACTATAGCCGAAGATGAAGATCCGATCAGTTTTATCAAACGGAGACATTCGGATAACAATCGGACACTGATTGGCCGAAGCCATGAATGTCCCGAAAGATTGACTCACAAGTACTCGAGTAATGATTACTTCTTAGAGCGAACTAACTCTGCGTCCAGTATTAGAGTATCGCTATATAAGGATGCGCTCAAAAACAGTACGAATTCTGTGCCAAATAAGTCATACATAAGATATAATTTGAATAATTTTTAGCGCAAAACGAAAAGAATGTAATCACAGAAGAAAACAGTAATTCCGGTCAGAATTCTTCCGATGACAGCAACTCATGTGAAGACCAGAACTTGACTTTTGGAATGTTATCCTTCTCTACGAATTACGATCAGAAGAAAAATAGGTTTGGCTTACATTCAAAATGTGTTATTCGATTCAATAATTGATGAAATTTTATATCATTTTATAAACTTCTATAAAAATTTCTAATAAGACTAATGGAGTAACTATAGCAATGATTACATTGAAATGTGCTTGCTTAATTGAATCTGAGTTCTATAGAATATTCTCCACTTAAGGCTGACTTTACATTTGGACAAAGCAAGTGATTTGCCTCACAGGGGACGCAAGAAAACGTACGACACTATCATTAAAATTAATTTAATGCCCAAACAAATCGATACGAATACCAGAAATAGTTTCTCTACAAAGGATGTGATTTCTGTTCAATGTTCACGAAAAGTGAAGAATACATTGAATCCTCACTTTCACGAAGACTTCATTTTCGAAGTAGAAAAACAGGAAAACCTTAAGAATCTTGTGCTTCGGCTGTCTCTCTATGATTTCGAAAGACAGGGTCGATTCGATGCCATCGGACACATAGTATTGTCCTTAAACTGTATGAGCAAATCGACTGACTCTAAAAAACATAGCCTTCCCTTCAAAAGCCAGACTTCTGTGAGTTTATTATTATTTGATTCATAGAGTTTTCGAACAAATTTTCATAACATAAGACTTGAATCAATTTGAGCTAATATTTACACTTTTGTCAATCAATTGTGTTTTTAAACTATTGGCGGCTCAACTCATGTTATCATGATAATTTATCAAATAACAGAGCCAGGTCTGAGAAAATCTAACCAACTAATAGTTGTCAGTAAGAAGTAGTGCGTGGATCAAATTTGATTTTATATATGATTTCATAGATTTGATGACAAATTTCATTATGAAATCATAGGTAGAATTCAATCCAAATGCACCGCAATTACTCGTATCCCTGAGCCATTCATCAGATCGATTGACCGTGGGCATTCTGCGCTGTCGACATATGCGAACACGAAAGCTCTCTTTATTCAGAAATCTGCTGAAAGGAACCAATAGTTGTATGCATTGCGTGTACTCTCAGACGAAACATAGCATCGCATCCTATCTTAACTAGGGATGGCCAAGGGGGGTATAGCCAAAATACCCCCCTAGGTTTGAAAATTGGCAAAATACCCCCCTAGGGTTTTGAAAACAGAACCTATGTTTTTTGGCATAAAACA
>JAQIWA010000199.1:0-42715 GCA_034693305.1 Eueremaeus valkanovi | reverse complement strand
GAGCATACTTTGCACAGTATTCAGAGTTCCATTTATTTGTGACAGTCTTAAAGTATTTTTGCAATTTAATTGTATTTGGTTTTGTTTGTGCCAGTCTTAATATGTGCAAAATTGATTTTAAACATTACCTTTCTATTCCCGCGACTACTTGAATTCAAACGCAATTCTATTATTATCTTTATTTTAATTCAGTTATATTTGTCTAAACATTCACACAATTAATAATTAATTAATTAAACATCGATTGTATGCAAACAAACAGTGTTTAAGAGAAATGTTTAACTCATGTGAACACAACACTAACTCAATAGTCTGTTCGCACGTCAAGTCAAGTATGCGAATTCATATGGAAAGTTCCAAGTTCAAAAGTGTTGAACTGCGTTTGAAAGTTCACATGCTAACTATTGAGTTGTTGTGTTAACTCCCCTTCTATTCACAATGATGACACCAGACTCAAACTTGACCTTTTGCAGCCGCGTTTTAGAGACAGTGTTGATTAGACTTAAAATTAGATTCACTTAAATCTTATAATTAATTATTCATTTATTTCTTAATTCATTGAATCTATTAATGGTTTTCCTGTTTTAATGAAATTATTGATCACACGATAGATACGAAAATCGAAAGATTATAATAAAAATCAGAATATTATTAGTAAAACATATTTTGAATGCTTTTAACAAAAGAGTAATTTTTGAATACAATAGAAATCGATTACTAATTAGTTCTAACTCTTCTATTCGCTGGACAATACTCGGCGTATTCCTCCCAGGAACAACCGGCCGCTCCATTACAGCACTCGTCGATTATTCCTCGTTTGCTGACTCTTCTGTTACTCGACTTCTTGTAACGAAGTATTCCAAACGTATTGGCCTCTTTGGCCGACAGGAACGGCTCGTTTGTCAGCTTTTCGACTGAACATCAAATAAAGATTTTGTATAAAAAAGTCTTTAATTGTTTTGAATGTGTGCTCATCGAAGAGAACATAGGAATGGCCTTTAAATGCATACCTTGGATGAGATCCCTTTTCTTGCGGAGCTTATAGATGTCTTTGTCACAGACCCACTCCATATGGTTGATCAGGTCCTGATAGCAGCGCTTGTGCTTCTCCGAGTGCCACAACTGTTTCCAGTCGTCTTCACTTCTTAAGCTGAAGATTGTGTTCCAATTGGACGCATCACTCATATCATGGTTTGCATCGACCGAAGTGTTCAGACTTATGAACAATAGAAACGAAATTAATTGAAACACATTTACGATTGAATCAAACGTTTTATAAAATTGAAACTTTTGTCGCATTTCTTATCGAATCTAAACAAAGATTTTTTTCTGTTTTCAAACTCAAACAAAACTGAACTATTCTGACAGTAATTCTATGGCAAACACAGAATACTTGTTTGACTCCAAAAGTATTGGTTCAAAGATCACAATATATAAAGTTATTCAAATTGATTGACAGTTTCACTCGATTTATATTCAAATCAGTTTTCAAATTATAGTTAAGATTAAAGTGAATACAATTTCAATAAAAATTCTGTTCAATAGAAGACTTAATGAAAAAAATAGTTTTCCTTATTATGGCTGAAATTCTTTATTGAAAATTTTGATTCACTCTTAGCTTTGATGTGAAGTATAATATACTCTGTCTGTGAACTAAACTAAAGTTTTTCTATCGATTCGATCGACAATTTTTATTCATTTGAATGACGCAAAAAAGTCGAAATAACAACAAAATTAGTTTTAAGACTGCATTCATATTCGGTTTAATCATTAGAAAGAATAGATATTTTTATTCTTATGTTTGCGTTGAGAACTGTTGGGAGGATTAGACTATTATTGTGTCCAACAAATAATAACTTGAGTTACAATTTATTGCTTACATTAAGAGTCAATTCAAATAGTAATGTAAACAGAATTTATTGCTTCGATTAGAGAAAACTTAGTCTAATGTAAGGACACGTTTGTAATGGCTTTCATAAGAATTATTCTTACGTTACATTAGTCTCTATTTTCTGGCTCTGGCTCTAAATTTCTTATCTAAACTACTATTACTGCATAACTGACTTAAACCCACTCTTTTCACAGCACACACACTATTCTGTAAGACTGAACCAATACTGTACTGAATATCTATTGGTGCTGTCTTACAACTGACCTGCAATCAATTAAAAGGTGCACTTAACTAATTAAAGGCCACCTGGTCTAAATACTTGATCAAAATCAAATCCATGAACTTTCTTCATAAACCAGTAATAGTTGTTCGCATTTCCATACATTCAGTTATAATACTAACCATTGACTCAATTGTGTTCATCTTCGGTGCTGTTTCTCGGCTCGTAAGCCATTTGTAGAGAATATAATTGATATCCTCTTTAGTTATTATATAGCAAAGAGATTGTCCTACAGATATAACAAGATTAAAAGTGCAGAGTGAGACAGGTGAAAATATACTAATTATTTATTTCATGATTCATTCAACGGGTTATTAAATAGTTTTTTCAAACATATCAACCACCGGTTCCCAACTAGTGATTAATTAAATAATACAAGCACGAACGTTATTACCAGCCAGTATACATTGATAATTGGATTTAATGGCAGAGATAGGCAATGGGGGTAGAGGGGGTTACCCCCCTCGCTAGGATTTTGGCTGAGGCTGACACCCCTCTGTTTTTTGATGATTTGGCGGAAAAACTCCGAAATTGGGCACTTTTCGGAGAAAAAATTTGACAGGGGGGCCTGTCGTCCGACCCATTGCCTATCTCTGATCTAATGGTGATAATTTTGACCATTAGAAGATAATTGGGTCGATTGGTATTCATTACTATAATATTGGCAATTTAGTCAAGCGCGCGTTAACTATGCTAGGCGACTCTGTTTGCATCTATGTCTATCAGGCAAACATGGCTATAAAGGGTATTCAACGAGTCTCGATAGTTTGTTGCGGCGCGCGGCGGCTTTTTAGAGCTCTGATTGGCTGAATCACTCAATTTTTAATTAAAAATTTGAATATAGAAGAATTCAGCCAATCAGAGCTCTAAAAAGCCGCCGCGCGCTGCAACAAACTGTCGGGACTTGTTGAATACCCTTTACTTATGTTGAACAAGCACGAACGTTATTACCAGCGAGTATACTTTGGATCTATTGGTGATAATCTTGACAATATATCCATTAGAAGATAATTGAGTCAATTGGTATTCATAACTTTAGTAGTTGCAAAGCATTAGTTGTACTAACAATAACAGACATTGGTGCAACAATTTTTAATTTGAAAATTATGAAAAATTTTACAACAATGGTGCGCATACGTACAGGCGGACAGACAGACAGACAGGTTCTCAAGAGCATAAGCGAGTATACAGAGCTAACAATAGACTTATTGTTGAAATCGCGCATAAAATCTGTTTTGCAAACAATTTTCAAAACTTTTCTTTAGAATCAAATTCTACACTGAATTCAGAAGAAATCCGGAAATAAGTGAAATCAGATTTCAGTTTTGCAATTGTAAGCGACAGTCGTTTACGAATAGCTTGAGTTCAATAGAAGTTATAATAATTTAGACAAATCTCAGACCAATTAATAGAAAGGCATCGAAAGTGACATAAATGGGCGAAACATATCTCCCGAAAGCTGTGACTAAACCCGTCTCAGAAGACGGCAAATCAGCGAAAGTGACTTTTGGTGTGTCTTCAGTGCAGGGCTGGCGCTCTACTCAAGAAGACGCACACATATGTCTGCCACAGTTTGACGGAACGGCCAGTTTGTGGGGTGTGCTTGACGGTCATAACGGTGCAGAAGTGGCTCTTTTTGCTGCTAAAAGACTACCTAAACTGATCAAGGGTAATAAAAACTATAAGGAAGGCAATATAGAACTGGGCCTTCAGGAGGCGTTTCAAACTTTAGACGACTTACTGCTGACGAGAGAGTCTATAAAAGAACTGATAGCTCTCCGACAGGCCTACAGCAAAGCGCCCATCACTCGCAAGAACGCGCCGGCAATAGCCAGTGGCACCACAGCTGTTGTGGCTCTGATCAAGAATAATACCCTATATGTGGCCAATTTGGGTGATTCTCGTTGTATACTAAGCCGTAATGACAAAGCCTTTCCTATGTCTGACGACCACAAACCCGAAAACGATGGCGAGAGGACTCGTATTGAGAACGCGGGCGGAGAAGTGGTTTCCGGACGAATCAACTACGGAGTGAACGTTTCGCGTGCTTTCGGAGATCACGCCTACAAACGCAATGCCGGCCTTTCAAAGAAGGAACAGATGATCATCGCGTGGCCAGACGTCAAGACAGAACAGTTGAAACCTTCGGACAAATATATGGTTCTTATATGCGATGGCGTCTGGAATAGTGTCTCGAATGAAGAACTGATTGCTTATGTGAACCGAAGAATACCTAAAATACGAACTCTTTCTAAGATATGCGAAGAAGTGTTCAAACAAATACTGCCTCAAGTCATGCCCCAGAGAGGCATTATCGGCAAAGATAACATGACTTTCATGATAGTCAAGTTCGAGAATACCAGTTCCGGTTCCGGTTCCGGACAGTCCAAGGGTCCAAAGGACTCAGAGGTTAAGAAGACTGGAAGCAAAGAATCTGTTCTGCAAACGAACCCGACGTCTACTGTGAGTCAGAGCACACCTCAGAAGAAAAGTTAGAATCAATTAATGTTTATATCGATTGACAGACAAATAATGCATTGGTTTTCGAAAACTTTATTTATTAAAAGTTTATTAAATTTTCTCTAATTCTCTATAATTTAGAAATAAAAACCAGAATTTAGTTAATCATTGATTTAATAGTTTAGAAACGATTAAAAATAATGTTCTCTTCCATACAATTCTCTATACATTCCGATACAGTATTTCAATAATTCTTAAGGCTTTCAGATTCAAAAGTTTTCATAGTATTCCTTAACATACTCTATGTCCAGAACCTGGTGTACCTGATTTTGATAAATAAGCAAGATCAATAGACAGTTATACAGGAACTTTGACACCACTTTCTATGTTAGAAGTGAACAATTCTGACATTTAAATCGACCAAAAGTTAGCCACAGGTGCTATACATGTATTGATTGTACAATTGACTGATATTACTATTAGATAATGAACTTAAATGAACAAGATAGATTTACATAATAGATGCCATTAACTGCTCTGTCTCTGTCATTGGAACCATAGGTTGTGATCACTGATCACTTCCCCCATCGAGTCATTCCATGAATTGGATAATTGTTTGGACTCTTCGGAGAAAGGATTCTGTTTTGAGAGACACTCTGAGGGCGTAATTGATGTCTAGTTTTGTAAATATTTTGAAACTCTATTCAGATCTCAATTCATAAGAATTTAGTGAAAGAATTGATAAAAGAATTAATGTTTTAATGAATTAATGGTTAAACTGAAGACCAAAGCAATGAATCGTTTGATGAAAACCTGTTTAGTATTACTGACTTTGAACTTGAAATCAGTCTTCAGTATAGAACCGATTAGTTCGACAATCGCTGGCATTTTGGGTGCCGTGGGTTTGACAGCCGTCTACTCGGCCTGGGATTACCTCAAGTGCTCTTCGCACGAGTGCTGCCACAAAGCCGGTGACAATAAGGCCATTGTGAAGGACGAGACCGGTTGGCACAGAGAGCCCTGGATTGACTACGAGGCCAGGCGTCTGAACCATATGATGAATAGCGAGCTCTATGGCCAGCATTTGGTTAAGACTATTATCAGTCCATTGATTGCGAAGCATATGGCGAACGAAAGTCCGAAGAAGGCTCTGGTGCTGTCGTTCCACGGCTGGACGGGTGGGGGCAAGAACTTTGTCGCAGAAATTGTGGCCAAAAGTCTGTTTCGGAAGTTTCGCGAATCCGGAAGAAGTGATTTCGTGAAACACGTGATTTGCACGCATTTGAACACTAATGACAAACACCTTATGCGCCAATGGATTGCAACCAACGTTTCAGATGTGGTTAAGACCTGCGGCCGATCTCTGTTCATCTTCGACGAGATCGACAAACTGAGTCCCGGAGTGATCGATGCCATCAAACCATTCGTCGATGAATACAATTTCGTCGATTCAGTCGATTACCGGAAATCCATTTTCATATTCTTGAGGTCTGTTTCCGTCGGACGCCATTCGGCCAATGATTCTGATTCTCTTAAATTATTTATTTGAACAGCAATACTGGCGGCACAGGTATAACGACTAAGACATATGACTTCTATTTGTCGGGCAAAGAGCGCACAGACCTAACAGTCAAGGACTTGGAGCCACTGATAAACTCGGGTGCGTTCAACGAAAACGGCGGACTCTATAAGAGCGATATCGTTGAGAAGAATCTGATCGACGCTTACGTGCCTTTCCTACCACTGGAGCGAAAGCACATAAAGCTATGTGTAATCGATTACCTCAAACAGCGGTACAACAAATCCAATCCACTCGAAGATCCCGGAGAAGAGTTCATCCGAACTGTATTTATGACTAAACTTATGATTAGTTTGTTTTAGTAAAACTGTTTTTCTGCTCAGGTATGCAATCAAATGGAATACTTCCCGCCCGACACCCAATTGTATTCGAAGACGGGATGCAAACGAGTCCGGAGTAAAGTTGATCTCCAAATGTGATGCTCTCACAGCCAACCAGTCATTAGATTTACATATATTTAGTCATTATTTCATCAAATCATTGGATTTTATAATAAAGTTCTTAAGAAGTGATCAAAACTTTTGAATGAAATCTAAATTAGAATTTATTTTTATATAATTATAATAATTATAATGCAATAAAAGGCACAACAATTTCAATATTAATTATAATCTATTATTCAAATGATATATATATTTAAGTCAACAATAAATAGTTTTATGAAAATTATAATATATTTTAAGTACAAAAGTGTTTATAAAAAGAGATTTAGAAATAGTTTTGTTGAGAATTGTGTGAAAACAGGTCTCAAAAGGCGTTACCGTTTTCTTCGTCACTCACTTGTTGGCCATCTTTTCTATTGTCTTCAATAACAAGAGCTGCTAATTGAGGTCTCGTTCCCAACCCTAAGAGCGCCTGTATTTGACAGTTTCGGATCGAATATGTATTGCTTTCATAGTTAAGGCAGTCATAGCTAAAGCTCTGGTGCTTTAACTTTAACTCCGGTTCTATTGCGCGCATTATAAACAGTCTTTTACTTAAATTATTATAATTACTGTCCATTTGTTTGTTATAATTAATAAATAAATGAAATATATCGATGTCTGAGCCGTAATAAATGCTTCTCTTGAGGAACGGTATGCTTTTGACTATTGACAGTAATTCTTGTGACGCTTTACGGGCTTTGAGATAATCAGACAAATAGAAGGAAAAATGATTGAAATCCGTTGACTCGAAATAGCCGTTGTCTTTGCGAACATCGAAATTCTTGGATGACTTGACTTGACTTCGAAGTCGATATTCAACGAAAGGTATGGGAAAGAAGACTTGATTCGATTGGATGGTATTGAGTCGAACCCTATTCAGGAAATCCAGACTTAGAATCATATTCGGCCGACACTGGAGTAGCAAAGCGTCCGAAAAGCTTTGCGACAACTTTTTGGTGAGGATATCAAAGTAGGCTAACTCTGTCGGAACTCTCTTCTCTTTGGCACTGGTTATGGGAACCCAAGCGATCTTAGCGCCAGAATTCTTGTATTTGGTCTGCAGTTGTGTCGCTTCGGCTTTGATTCGAAAGTATTCGTCGTTTTCAGAATCGGTTCTATACATCAAAACCAGAATCAGAACCGTTCGGTGACTCGACTTCTTGAGGCAGACATTCGCGTATTGAGTCAGAAAAGAAGAAGTGCTCTCAATCTCATCGATGCTTCTGATGGTCAGAATCAGAACAATTCTAACACTTTCTGTAACGTAAGGCACGCCTGGAATCAGTTCTATTCGGTTGAAGGCCTTAATCACTTGTAAGCGCTTTATGTCCGGGAAAGCCCTCAAACGCAAGTCAACGATGTATTCCATTCCTCGAAAGGCATCGAATTTCTTATAAAAGTTAATTATTTGGACGTTATCTTCAATAATGAGATTTTTGTATTTATTTCGAAGCCATTCAATGCATTCGGACTTTATTTGTGTGAATTCAATGTTTTGATTGGTAGTCAACGGAAGGGTTATATCGAAATCGTTAGGCATTAGAGAATGAGATTCATTCAAATACGACCAACGAATTACTTCAAACCGATTGGTCGGCTTCAGTGAACTCTCGACACCTAAAGGCCACTCCAGTTCCGATTCGTTATCATTTGAGGTAATTATTTGACTTTCAATTGATTCCAATCTTCTGATCGATTCGTTAATGTATTTTTGGCTCAAAACTAATTGCAATCTATAGTAAGTACTGATATGAGAGACCGGGTATGCGGTCAGAGAGTTGTATAATAATTGTGGGTCTAATTCGAGTATATTTTCATAATTCGAGTTTGAGTTGAGTTTATAAGAGATGAATGTGTTTTGTGTCGGATTCGGGTATTTATTCCTATAATTATTCAAACAGTTCTCATCCAAACCACACTTCAAGAGCAGTGAACAACTGAATAAAACACCGGATTCTAAGCTATCGTAAGGATTAGACTCTAATCCTATATTATTATTATTATTATTATTATTAAAGTTATGCAAAACCAGAGGCGAAGAGTATATGTGTTGACTGACAGAGAAATTGGTTAAGAATTTGTATAAATTATTTGTATTGACAAAAGTGGTGTCACTTATGATGAAAATAAAGTTAAATTTGTCGACAATTCGTGTCTCAAATAAATACTTCAATATATTTAAGTACTGGGGCTTTGGTCTAATAAATGGCACTTCAGTTGACTCCGTATTCAACATAACTATGGAATCGCTTTCAACAGATTTCATGTCATTCTTAAAGCTATTCCGACCGGAAGTGGACATCGATTGGTCATAAAAGAGCATAACTTTGTCGGAAAACTGTTGAACCGTTTGATTCAATAGATATGTATCGGAAATAAAGTCGTTATTAGTATTAGTCGACAATTGGACACAAATTAAAAGATTTTCTTTGACTTCGAGTTCAGTAGAAAAATATTTTGGTCTAAAAACTCGTCGATTGATATGTTTTGTCTCCAAATGTCCTTCACTTGCATTGCGATCATTGAGTCGGACGACAGGGTTGTAGTCATTGTTAACGATCAGCGAATACCAGTCACTGGTCTTGGAATCAGCCGTTTCTGTAGAGCGCCTGTAGTGCTGACAGTCCTCTATCAGTGGCATCACAAACAGCGACAGAACCACTCCTGTGGTCACTCCCATCAGCAACCAGTGCTTCTTCGAGATCACCATTGACTGCATTTGGCCACAGATTATGCCATTTATCCTAACTTTCACTAATTATTTAAACTTTTGTCCGAAAATCATATCTTTTTGATTGCATTTGAATTCAAAGTAAAAAGTTTTGTATTTATTAACTCATTATCTATTCGTGACATCACTTCCATTGAAGTGTATCTGAATTTGTGGTTAAACTGATTACTAGTTTAGAAAATAAAATAATTTAATTATAATTATTATTATTATTAGAACTTAAAAGTAATGAATCATTTGATGCGAGTATTCATTGTTTGCTTCAAATATCTTATGAGTTGTTGTGTTTGTAATGAACTTTTCATAAGGACTGCCATCACATGCCGTACATCAGTATCACTGTTCATATCATATCAAAACTGATTCACATTTCTGTCTAAGCATTAAAACACTTCAATCTATTCACTAAAACTCTTTTTCGTAGCTTTTCTGAAGATCTGACGATTGATTGAAGTTTTAATGATTTTAATGAAATTTTATACTATTTATAGAATATTTTACCCTTTTCTGTGAAATTCACGAAAGAAAATGAATTCAATGTTTTTTATTGACTTATGTTTTCAACATTTTTCAACTCAAACACAAATTGATGGATGAAATAGGAATTTCTTCCGACAGCCCACTTAACCCTTTCCTTAGTCTAATTTCCTTAAACATAAAATCAAATTCTTGCGAATATTTCCACTAATTTTAGAAAGTTTTGGGATTTTTGTTATAACAAATCAAAACATGACATAACAGACAACAAATCATTCGGCAATCAAAATAAATTATACTTTTCTTTGCCATTCATTCAGTTATACTGACTGTGAGATAAAGAGAGAAAAAAGTTTTAAAACATTAAATAAAATTTATTTATTTTCAAATAAGCTAAACAACCGTTTGGGAGAACTTTTAACTTTACTTTAATTTATAATCGAGACTAAAATCAAAAGGAAATGTATGTTATCTCATGTTATGTCTGTAATTACAGGGAAACCCAAACCACGTCTGAAAAAAGTATTAATATTTGTTTTAAAATATGAGAAAAACATTTGAAACATATGATAATTATCGCATATCTTATGATTTCATTTATAAAAAGTTATTCAATGTTTGAAAAATATTCGGACTTTTTTCGATATTATTCATTAGTTTATTAATTGTGATAAGCATTTGATAAACGAGTGAATATATGCTGATTCTTGAGTTCAGAATCATTACATAATTTGATGAATAAATATTCAGATGTTTTTCAGTTTAATAACATTTGATTTATAAACAAAAATAAATTATTAAATATTTTAGTAATGAATCATAACTTTGAGAATGCCTTCGCCCCCACTCTTCATCAGTTGGAAGGCATCGATAGCCTGTCCTATTTTGAATCTATGGGATACCAGTTCTTTCAGACTCACTCTTCCGCTGGCAATCAGTTGTATGGCTAACGGAAAGCTTTGCCAATAAAACAATGCATTCGTTGTATTCATAATAGCTTTCAATGTTTGCATTCAATACTTACTCGTCTTTGAACCGACAAATGCCTATCAGATCTATTTCACGCATCGCTGCGTAAACCAAAGGTATTCTCGTTCTGTTCGCTCCCAACCCAACGATTGCAACTTTACCACCATTTTTGGTCGCATAGATAGCCATACTTGTGCTGGATTCAACTCCTGTGCACTCGAATGTTGTATCCGGATACTCTCCCATGTCTTCTACCACATTGTTAGCCGTTTTCAATTCATCGAAGTGTTTCGGATCAATGAGGTAGGTCTTATCGGCGCCCAACCTCTTAGCCAAGGCCAAACGACTTGCACTGACATCAGTTATAAAGACTTTGTTGGCTCCGAAAGCCTTAGCGCAAAGCAAACTCATTATACCCATAGTGCCGGCGCCGCAAACCAGAATGTTCTGTCCGGCGGCCAATTGTACTCTTCGGGCCGCGTGTACTATGACTGCAAAGGGCTCACACATAGCCCCCTCTTCCCACGAAACGTTGTCGGGCAGTCTGTGCGCAAAATATTGTTCACTTGAATTGAAACTAAAAACAATTGAAAATTCAATACTTGTGACAGAAGTCGGATGAATGAGTATAGTATCTCCTGAGGCAGCCGTCCATCGGTGGTAAGCCTCGGGACTGGAGATTAGAGACGGGACATAAGTTGTACCGACCCTGACGGCAAAAGTCACATTTAAGACACGGAATGGCAGGTTCTATGGCCACTCTATCTCCTGGTTTCAATCTTTTTACTTTTTCGCCGACACCGACAACAGTGGCTGCAGTTTCGTGTCCGATCACATACGGGTCCTTCACTACAAAATCAGCCAAATGGCCCTCAGCCCACAGGTGGATATCAGTGCCACAAATGCCACAACTAATGGTTAATTGGTTTTAATAATTCATTAAATGTATTGATTGATATCGAAAGCAATTAAAAGACTTTACCAATGAGTTCGGAGCAAACATTCTGTAGACAAAAATATTATTAATTAATTAATAGTCAATTTTGACAATTAATTAGCAATTAGGTACTGACCGGAAGGTTTTAATTTTTGTGGAAAGGGAGTTGTTTGGATTCGTAAGTCATTCTTCCCGTGCAATACAACCGACAAATTATCTTCGTTTTCCTTAAAGCCATTCATTTTCAATAAATATAAACTTTTAATAAATATAATTAAAACTTATTTTCTTTATTATTCTCTCTAAAGAACAGAACAAAAATATGTTTATCCGAAACCAATTCTAGTATTCGGTGTTTATTCGAGCCAAACATCGAACTTATTTTATCCGAACTTTATATTTATATTAAGTGTCGATATTCTGGAGATTTATCTCCTCATCAGAACTTAAACTCCAATCGATAAGAATATAAGCAATTCTTTGTTTAGGAATGAATATTCAGATAATTACTGGTAAATAGTGGAATGAAATGTATCGGTTCCAGATTAGCTTGTTTGTTTTTATATGTTTGGACATCGAGTCAAGTGATCCAATTTTATTAAGTAAATACTTGAACCAAATTATTGAAATTTTATCGCAAATTATTTAGTTTTCAATTATATCAAAGCAGAAGTTAAGTGAACAACAAATGGTCTGATTATTTAGTTTGACTCAAAATTCAATTTATCTTAAATAAGCTGACGATTAGTATAAATATTTCACAACTAATCAATTGTAATGATGTTCTGCTTAATGCCATTAATTATCTGTTTAATTGTCTATTATTAAGCTGTCTGTCAATGAGACAACAGAGAAGTTGAATAGTATGCGAGTGTCTGTGCTCTGAATAACTGGGCCTATGATCTAAAAATAGGAACAAATTAATTCGTCGGAAGATATTTGAAAAAATATGTTTTTTTTTTGCAAAATAGTTGACTCATTCGTCTGTTTGAAGAGTCTGGCCAATTATATGAAGCTTCTGTCCTTCTGTCCTTGGTCAAAATATGTATCCATACCCCTATCCTTTCGATGCACTGATAATTTGTAATATAAACAAAAATGAGTTACTAAGAAACTGATTCAGACTCTATAACCGAATATAACAGGTTAAGATTTGTCTTTGATTTGAAAATAATCTAATCGATTGTGAAATTTATAAATCAATTGATGCGAAAAACAGAAGTTTTTAAACGATAACAATATTCTGTTTCACAACACTTGAATGTAAACTATTTTAAAAATTCAATCAACGCATCCATAGAAAAATCAATTGCAAACCAATCTTAGGATCAAATAAGACCTCTCTTTGGAAGGTCCTAAAAATCTATTTATCAATCTATCTAGCTTAATCAGTTGAAAATACTGTATGAAGAAAAACTAAACTTGAACCGAAGGCAAAACATAAAACAAATGAAAAGAAGAAAAATATTAAACAAATAATTCAAACATTTTTATAGTTAGGCATAAACTACAGGAAACCAAATCTCTGTCGGAAAACAAATAAAAAGAACAAAAATTGAATATAATTTATACTGTAGTCCAACAGTTGAAGTGCGAGTAACTTGTAATCAGCGCTAAGACGTTGTGTCAAAAGTAGACACTTCTGTTCGGAAGCGGATTCATGTCCTATCATATGGTGGATACGCCTAAGATTTGTTGCACTCGACCGATACAGTCGCACAAAATGTTTGAGTGTTAGAGGAATCCAATATTCAGTTTAATTCAATGCTTGGTTTAAGAGATGAGGAATACCAGAAACCAGGGATCAACACAATGTTGAAGGCAATTGAGTTGTTGTTGATGTGGATAGAAATGAGTCGGACAACTTTTCCAAAAACTATTCATAGAATATTAATATTTAGTGGTACAGGTTTATTTTCAACTTTCAAGAATACTGTGAATTAGCAGTCAAACGAAAAAAAATCTCAGCTTGAACAGACAAAAGTCATCCTCTTAAGCCCAGCCCATCTATGCTTTAAACGACGCAAAATGCAACGAATTTACACCAATATCTGTGTCCAACCATTTCCCGCACTATTCCTCTACTCCTGACTGACATTCCCTTCAAATCATTATTTCCTTTCAATCCCTATTCCACTCAACTCTTCGTTTCTATTCTTATCCAAGTCTTTGATGTGATTTTCTTAACTTTCGAAACTATCCATTACTGTTGGTTCAGATCTCGCTTCCATAGGTCAGCTAAATTATTGGTGGACTAGAGGTTTAAACAAGCACGAAAAGTTATTACCAGCCAGTATACATTAGATCTATTGGTGATAATCTTGACACTATAGCCATTAGAAGATTATTGGGTCAATTCTCCCAATGAATGGGCAAAGGTATTCATAACTACCTTGATGGAATGTAAGTCTGGCCCAGATTTGGGAAATATTCCGGACCTCATTGTTGGCAGTCGCGAATGGGGGCATGATCCCGGGTTAGGTATAATAAGTAATTAAATTCAATGAAAAATTAGCCAGATTATTGTATTTTTATGTGACTAATATTTTGAAATGTAAACTTGTATGATTTCAATGTTTAGGACAACATCTCTAAGTTTAATATCACATACAAAAAATTATGAATGAATTTAATTACTCATTAAATTTAGTTGAAAATTAAATTGATTTTATAAATGGCTGAAAATTAAATTGAAATTCACTTTTATTAACTTACAACTTTTTAACCAATCTATACTTTTAAGTTCAATTTAATTTACTTTCCTATTAGTAATGTATCGGAATTACTATTAACCATGTTAGGAATCTTCGATTTATCACTTTTCCTAATGTCAGTGAGTTTGTTCTATTTAGATCTCAATAATTTTTTTGGTTAATCAAGATCAGACTTTGAAAGTATACATTTTCCAAATATGAGTCACATATAAATTCATAAATCTGTCTAATTTTTCATTTATGATATATTTCATTGCATTTAATTATTTATTATTTCTAACCCGGAATCATGCCCCCATTCGCATCTGCCAACAATGAGGTCAGGATTATTTCACAAATCTGGACCAGACTTTCATTTCATCACTGTATAGTATTTAGCTGTAGTAACACTGCATTAACTGTACTAACAATGACATTGATTATAAAATTTATAAATCAAAATTATGAAAATCTAAAAATCAGTATAAGTTTCAAAAATTATTCAGACAGCGAGTATACAGAGCTACAAATAGTTTGTTCAATCAATGCATTCATTCACTCAGTTCTTGTAGTCTTAATATGATTTCGACTCTTCTTCTACTCTATAACAGAATAAAACCTTTTTTACCCGAATTTCAAAATTCATTAATAATTATAAATAAATAGATTTTTAAATAATTATTGTATTTATTATTAGAAATAAATAGAAAACAATTCATAAAATATCTCCGATTTCTTCATAAATCGGTTTTTCATTTCGATAAGACTTTTGAAGCGATTCTTCTCTAATGAATCGTTGATTGAATCCATGGATCGATAAGTCATTGAATATGTCTTTCGGTTCGAAATTGTTTTCAATCATCGATTCGATCAAAACCTCTTCAAAAGTGAGGGTTATATCAAACAAATAGCTGTAAAACTGTTTTCCGATTCTTTCGAAACCAATTGATTCCAACATTTGGTGAAAACTGTTTCCGAGAATCAGAATATTCTTCAGTCTGTTTGAGTCCCAATTAGACCACAAGAGGTTATTGAACAGACTTTTGTCGCAATGAGGCATAAAAAACATCACCATTTGATCCGAGCACAAGTCGATTGAGTGAATGCACTGTTCGTTAACTTTTATTAATTTAAAAAACAAAATGTTTTCCAAAAAATTGATTTCATTTTCGGTGAAAATCGGATCAAAAATATATATTTCGTTCGTTTGGCAGAAGTTCTTAAGAATCAGAAGAAGTGATAATTGATATAAAGAATCGACACTTTTGGTGAAGTTTCCCAAACCATAGCTGACTATTGAAGATATTTTCGGTTTATTTGATTCAAATTTAATACTATTTAATCGATTGAATGCCTGAAAGACTTTGTCTGAGAATAGACTTTCGTTCAAATGTTTTGAACACAAATCCAGTTTAGCTTTGATTGCATTCAAATCAAAATCGCTTTCCTTTGAAATCGCTTTCAATTCAGACAATAATTTCAACGATTTTTCGCTTAATTTATATTTTCTTCTATTTCTTTGTCGTCTGTTATTAACACAAATAAATTCTTGATTTTCATCCAAATTAAGTGACATTTCTTTAAAAAATCTTAAGATTTAATCAAAAGTTTTGATTCAAAAACATATGAAAACATATGACTGTCTGAGTGTCTGAGTGTATGACTTGTGCTTCAAAGACATGGCATTTGAGTCGACATCTGTTGCTTAATATAGGCATTGAATGCTTGGAAGCAATGAATTGCAGTTTTGCTTAATTTTCTATTCATTGAGTAATTGAGTAATCATTGAATGAATTAATGAATTAATGGATTAAATCGATTGACAATATCTGCCATTCAATCGAATCTATTGAATACATCTTTGAGTGAACTCTGCTTTAGAGTCAATATCTGTAATATATATTTGTGGCCGAAATGGTGATGAAGAACATGGAGTTGGAGACAGCGGTGGACACATCGGGCGGCAGAGGAGGAGAGGGTCTGAAGCAGTACTACATAACGAAGATCGAAGAGTTGCAGCTCATTGTCACCGACAAGAACCAGAACCTCAGACGACTTCAGGCCCAGAGGAATGAGTTGAACGCCAAGGGTTTGTACACTCCTTACAGTCCATACAGTCCTTACACTTGTGTTGACTGACCACTAATCGGATCCATTGTCTGCTTGTCCTGCAGTCCGAATGCTCAGAGAAGAGCTTCAGTTACTCCAAGAACAGGGCTCTTATGTGGGCGAAGTGGTTAAGCCGATGGACAAGAAGAAGGTGCTGGTGAAGGTGCACCCGGAGGGCAAGTTCGTGGTGGACATCGACAAGAACATCGACATCAACGACGTGACCCCAAACAGTAGGGTTGCGCTCAGAAACGATTCGTACGCTTTGCACAAAATACTGCCCAATAAAGTGGATCCTCTCGTGAGCCTAATGATGGTCGAGAAGGTGCCCGACAGCACATACGAGATGGTCGGAGGGCTCGACAAACAGATCAAAGAGATTAAGGAAGTCATAGAACTTCCTGTCAAACACCCGGAGCTCTTCGAAGCGCTCGGCATCGCTCAGCCCAAAGGTTTGACTGGTTTTGGGTTTTGCGCCAAATCTTATATTTGTTTACACATTGTTGAGCACAGGTGTCCTGTTGTACGGCCCGCCCGGAACCGGCAAAACACTGCTGGCGCGAGCGGTGGCTCATCACACAGACTGCACATTCATTAGAGTCAGTGGCTCTGAATTGGTCCAGAAGTTCATCGGCGAGGGCTCGCGAATGGTTCGGGAGTTGTTTGTGATGGCCAGAGAGCACGCGCCCTCAATCATCTTCATGGATGAGATCGACTCAATCGGGTCGTCACGTATCGAATCGGGATCGGGAGGTGACTCCGAAGTGCAGCGAACAATGTTAGAGCTGTTGAACCAATTGGACGGCTTTGAGGCGACCAAGAATATAAAGGTGATTATGGCCACCAACAGGATCGACATCCTAGACCCGGCTCTGCTCAGGCCCGGGCGCATCGACCGCAAGATCGAGTTCCCGCCGCCGAACGAAGAGGCCCGGCTGGACATCCTTAAGATCCATTCGCGCAAAATGAATTTGACCCGCGGTATAAATCTGCGCAAAATTGCCGAAATGATGCCCGGGGCCAGTGGGGCAGAGGTCAAGGGCGTGTGCACTGAGGCCGGAATGTATGCGCTCCGAGAGCGTAGAGTTCACGTGACTCAGGAGGACTTCGAGATGGCTGTAGCCAAGGTCATGCAGAAGGAGGCCGAGAAGAATATGTCGATCAAAAAGCTCTGGAAGTAGTCATTGCTTTCACTCTTCGATTCGATCTTTGCTTTTGTTTTGATTTTTAATTATTATTCAGTTTTGAGTCAATAATAAACATAAATGTCTTAATCCAACGGATTTTCATTAATCTCTCCAATGATTGACAAAAATATTTTCATTTGTTTTCGCAAATAATTTACAGATCCGTCAAAACTGACTGTTCTCTTGTCTCCAATCATGTGATTTGCCATTAATTCTCAACTTTTTAAAGACTCGACTCATTCGAGTGATCTATGATTTTCTGAACACTTATTAAAAATAAGTGAAAAGTGCTTTCAATTGATTTTAATTTTAATCTGTTTTATGCAATGAATCGCACATTAATTTGATTTCTTTAGAAATGAGTTCAAAGCTTATACTTCTCTATACAGTAGTCGTAATAAAGTCTAATATAATATAATTAGAGTATAATTAGTAATAAACGAGAAATTGAAATGAAGTCTAATTAAGCGAAACGGCTCTCACTGTTAGGTTCGAAGTCTAACTGAGAGACGACTGAGTCCTCAGACATGAGACAGGGTTTGACTGAAACGTTTGCAAATCTGTTCTAAAGGTTCTAAAGGTTGTTGACTATTGACTAATGCGATAAAGAGTCGGCAATTAAACTGTTATGTCGAGTGTGACTGCACTTAATATCCCATTAACTCGTTTGTCGAGTTCTAACCCATTGTTCAACAATTTTAACTCTATTTTACGTTTACTACAAATAATAATACATTTCTTATCGCTTTAATAATAACACTATTTTTAAATATTATTCATTCGTTTAAACATTTTTTAGGCTAACAATCAATGCAATGACTGAATGACTATTTTCGCATAACTTTATCCGCTCTTAGAAAGGATTATACGCTCTATAATAACAGTGTGTATTCCCAATGAAATGTTCATTACTTTTATGCAAACCTTACGGATTAGTCATTTGTGAATGAATTGGATTGTATTGTCTTTACGTCTGTTCTAATGAATGAGTGAATGACAAGCGCTTCCAACACAGTTCGTACCCGTATTAGAGGCTATTATAATACTACAGGAGAGTCAGCACAGTTAGTGATAGTGAATGAGTTGACTACATTTGTCTCCAATTCAGCCTTAAAGCAAGTTTTAAACGGATGTGGATTACATTTGAATATATTTGACACTATAAATGAACTACAGCTCAATTAAAAAATAATAATACTTTAGATATAAAGCAAAACATAATGACCCTGGTTCGTTCACTTATACAGTTCGTTTCTATACAAAATTTTAGAGAGATTTGTATGACCCAATCACCCTGAGTCATTTGGCTCAAGCGGATAGTCTGGAACGAAAACTACTCATTTGACAGTAGGTTTGCCACACAGTTTCAACTGGACACTTTTCCCCGTACCAGGCTCATAAGCGCCGGAGGGTTTCAAGGAATTGGACAGTTTTGGAACATTGCTCAAAATGAACATGCTCAGTAGTCAAAATCTTTTACTAATCGAAAATTGACTTAACTTTGAGAAAGTGGACCTTGCTTATGACAAAATAGCATTTTACTTACATAGTTTACAGTATTTTATACCCCCGACAGTATTGCTGACGATCTGCATATCAATATTAATGGGTAATAAAGAGCCAATTTTAAGCTCTCTTTATTAACATGAAGTTAGTTCGGGTCAATTAAATTATGTCCTGGTTCTAAAACTAAGCTTGATCTAATTTATTCAATTTATAGTTTCTCAAAAGAAGATTATGCTACTGATCCGGGTAATACGGATGAAGAATCTCGAAAATAACTTGTATAGTCAGGACGCGAATCACATTATCATAAAATATACACATTTATCATCTATTTCTAAATTGGGAGAGGTTTGTATCAAGGTAGTCTGAAAATTCCAATATTCTTTACGGAAATATTAATACTGTATATGAACTCAGATGTAGTGTACAGTACAGTAGAGTAGAAATGAAGACAATTCTGATTCATATATTCATAATGTAGTGTTGAATGAATGTTCATATTATAATTCACTTTATACAGTACACTACAGTACAGTATAAAGTTGGAGATCACTTGTATAATCACTACCTGTGCTCTTATGTACAGATTATTAATGTTTAGTGCATTGACTGCATAGAGAAATGAATGTTTTGAGTGTTTATATTGAAGTAAGTGAACAGAAAACAAGCCGTACGTACAGTACGAGAGAGCGAAAGACAACATATTATAACTGTTTATATTGCAGTCAAACGTATAAACTATTTGTGGGCCAACACTAACACAGAGTTGCGTTCAGTTCTAAGCAAAGAGTAATACGATATGCGATAGAGTGATAGAGTGATACAGTCGTACAGACAGTCAATACATTCAATACATTCTAATCTTTATTTTTGTTTTATTTTTGATTCACTTATTATTTATATTATTTTTATTATTAAATAAATTAATATTTTTTTATTATAAATATTTACAATGAATTCAAATAATGATTCTTTCATTCAAATGACTACTATTAGGATAAGACATGTTTTTATTTAAGTTCAAAACAATTTAATAATTATTTCTATTTTAAAAATATATTTATTTTTAAGTATTTTTTCTTTCAATTCAATCAAAATATTTATTTTTTAATTATATTTGAATTTAATTGTGTTTCGAATCAGAGCTCAAATCAATAATTAATATGTTTTGCGAATAAATAAATAAATAAATAAATAATTGATAGAAAACATGACTTTTTATGACTCAATCAATGTTTTTGAACATTAATAACAATTTGAATCCAAATCCTAACGAATGGCTCCAAAAGTGAATTGAGTTTTAATTTTTATAATTAATAATTAAATTGTATTTAAAGTGTGTTTAATGTCATCAATAAGTGATACAAACAGTGACTCAAACGAAGAAAGAGTTTTAGTTCTCTTCGACTTCGAGTACTCGACAGACGAGGGAAGAGTGGTTCGCATGAAGAGAGGGGAACAGCTGGTCGTGACCCGCAAAATCAACCCCGACTGGTGGCAGTGCCGCAGATGGCACCGGCCTCACACCCACACCCAATCTGACGAACTACGTGTGAGCACAGAGAGTGAGACGGCCAGAGAGGAGGACAGGCAGTACAGGCCAGAGCTGTTCTACGCACCCGTTTGTTACCTCAAAGCTTGCGATTTGAGTCTAAATAATAACAATTCAAACAATTGTAACAAAACTGATATGAATTCCAACATTAAGGCCACGAATGCGCTAAACAGTGACCACAAGAAGAACATATCGACCATTAAAGTCGGTCTCAGTTTTACGAACCCTTTGAGCAGTGGTTTCAGCACTGATGACAACAGTGAAGACGACCACCGATTGGACGAATCGAACGGTGCCTTAACCTCAAGCAAGGAATCACTCATTGAGGACAACGAAAGCTGTGATAATAGGACTGAAAGTGTGGACAAAACCTACAGTAAAAGTGATTCTCTTTCTGATGGCGTTTACGCTAACTTACCCATCAGTGGGAAGAGTCGTTCCACTCGTTCTGTTCCTCCGATTCCTAACTCCAAAGTATCTCCGATTCGAATATTACTCAATCATTGGGCAGAATATGAGGACCCGAACGGAACCGGAAGAAAGTTTTACTACAACTCACTCAGTCGTCAGACCTCTTGGAAACCCCCGCGACGTAAGCCCTACCACTCGGGCGACGACGAACTCATGACCAGTCATTCCGAGGAGAATCTGACCGACTCTTCGACGACATCGCTGTCGACGACTCCGAACACAAGCTTACTGTCCGATTCGCCCACATTTTCACCTCCCATACCAAAAGCCAAGTCTAGAATGTGGAGGAAATTCATGAAAAATAGCAATAAAATTGATTCGAGTAATGAAAGTGCAACTAATGCTAACCCGAGTCCAGAGTCGAGAAGCAGTCACTCCTGTCCGCCGACTCTTCCCAAAGGCTGGACTCGAAAACACAACGAACAGACGAAAGAACTTTATTTTATTAATAATAAAACCAACGAAAAGGTACAGTCATTCGGGATATGACGACATGATCTCAATTGTTAATAACATTCGACACCTTTTCCTTCCATTCCCTCCGTTCAGTATTTCCTCTATTTCTATATTCCATTTCCTCTGCGTTTTTGCATTCAATTTGAGTCAAAATTTAGTTTTAATTAAATTAAAACTTAAAAACAATTAATACAATGGATTCGGATGTGGAAAGTGATTGCTTTTGCGATAGTCTTACCGATAGGCCATTGTCTCCCCTTTTCTGTGATTCCGGACAACTCTTTTCGTGGGAAGAGATCGAAAAGGTTTTCACTTTCAGACCAATCGCTTGCAATTGAATCATAAATTTGGAAAACGATTGCGATTTCAGTTCAATTGACTTTCATTTCTCTTACAATAAAATAATTTCTTTAAAATAAAACTTAATTTCAGTGGTTCTGCAAACTCGATGAGAACGGACGGCTCTATTTCTTCGAAGAGAACGGACAGGAGTCCTATTGGGAACTGCCAGACGTCGCGACAAATGAGGACTCGTCTGAAGTACGCATTTATACATATTTTTATTTTTTATGAAAATCTGTTTGTTTTGCAATTAATCCGAAACTAAAATATAATTTATAACTAAATGTCGAAAGAATTGCAAAGTTTTACGAATGGATTGAATTACATATGAATTAAGTGAATGCAAAATAATTTGTTTGCAGAAAATGCTTAGTATTTTTATTTTAAAAAACTGCACAGAGTATTGATTGACCGATATTTTTAAGAGAGAATCAATTCCAGAGATTTCCAAACAATTATAGATTTATTCCATACTCTCTTAGGGAGAGCTCCGGAACTGCTTTTATGTAATTAGTTGAGCAGTGAATACATAGAAATAAGATCTGAGTTTAATAACAAATGTTATGATATTTACCCCCGAAAGGATGGGCCAAAGATAGCGGTGCCGTCCGACACACCCAACGCCGAAATGTCCGGCACTTCCAGTGAATCGCAATCTCCTGACAATCAAAACAAAAGCAAACGAATGGCTAAACTATCGACTACTCAGAGATCACTTCTCGAACGCAATATCAAAGCCAGATCTATGGCCTTCTTGCCGGTCAACAGCTCTCTGGCCTCCCGTCCCAACATTCCTGGTATGGCTTATATAGATATCCAGACTATTTGATCTAATTATTGAATTGTATTCAAAGCCATTCTATTACAAGAAGAGAATCCAGAGTTAGGACAGGAACTGGTGTTACCCGAATACCATCCGCCGCCCTCTGCTTTAGACGACTCAGTGGTCAGTAAATGAAAATCAATTGATATGTTGTGAGACTTATTTGTGGTTGAATTGCATAGAAAACCATAAAACAAGGTGTACTCAATCGAACCAAACTAATAGAAAGCGGGAAAAGGATTCGCAAGAATTGGTCCAATTGTTACTTAGCTCTCACCGACTATTATCTCTTGTACTTCAAAGACCATAAATCCGCGCAATCGGTATTGCATTCAAATCTGTTTCAACGACAATAAGATTCATTACATTTATGATTATTTGTGGCCAAGGGTTCCAAACCAGAGATCACTATCGACCTGACGGGTGCAATGATCGCCTGGTGTCCCGAAAAATCGAGTCGAAAAAATTGCTTCCAAGTGAGCACAATAGCTGGACAACAGGTCTTAATGCAAGAGGAATGTGCTCTGGCCTGTAAGGAGTGGTTCGATCTGATTAAGAATGCAATTATAAAACTGGTATTCAGTTTGCGATTACTTTTGTATTGAATTGAATTAAAATATTGAATCATATCTATAGCCAAGCGCTTCGATTTGTGACGAATCGGACACTAATGAGAACGGAAAGGGATCTAAACTAAAGCGATCGAAATCTACAAAACGTCTGTTTTATTGTATTTTATTAATCGATTGAATTATAAAAATATTTATTTATTAACAGAATATCGAAAGCGCGAAGATTTGGCTGAAAACGAGTTGTCGACCGGTTTTATACCTCTGAATGTGAGTCAGAGCGCAAACAATATCCCTTCGGAGCGCCGGAAGAAAATCAAAGAAAGATTGCGTCAATTCCTCAGAAGAAGACCGACTCTCGAGAGCCTCAGAGAAAAAGGGATTTTCAAAGGTTTGGCCTTTTATTGAGTTTTGAAATAAATAGTAAACTAATTGTGCTTTCAATGACTCAATTCAGACGAACCGGTATTCGGAGGGAAACTCGAAATTCTGTGTTTGAGAGACAAACAATTGGTTCCGAAGTTTGTCCAGCAATGCATTCAAGCCATTGAAGCCAAAGACGTTAAGGCGGACGGTCTGTACCGGGCCTGCGGTAACCTCTCTCAGGTCCAGAAACTCAGATTTCAGATCAATAACGAAGACTTCTCTGGCATTTGGGCCGAAGAGGACGTCCACGTCCTGACAGGCCTTCTGAAGATGTTTTTCCGCGATATGAAAGAACCGCTCTTTCCATGCGATCGATTCGATTCACTCATGAAAATCATTGGTAATCATAATAGAGTCAGACATACCTACCTGTGCTCGCATTCATTATATGATTGTTAATCCCATTCCAGTGGTTTCTGAGAGGAAAGCAAAGTTAGAATCGCTGACAAAATTAGTGCATTCGCTGCCGAAAGCAAATTACGATACACTCAGACATGTATTGTCGCACTTACTCAGGTATGGGTGCGCTTCAGTACAGTTAGCCATAGATCTAAATCTGAATTCTTATTACTCGTATTCCTTAAACGGAACGATAGGGTGAAAGAGCACAGCGACCAAAACCGGATGCATATCCAGAACCTGGCCATAGTGTTTGGGCCGACCCTCATGTGGCCGGAGAGCGATTCAAACAACTTCGCACTGGATATGATGCTACGGATGCATCAAAACCAGATAATTGAGTTCCTTCTCCTGGAGTTCCCGAACATTTTCCAAAACAATTGAAAACAGTTTTTGTGTTTTTGTTATTCTATTTATTTATCATTTGTTTCACTACTTATTTAAAAGTCTTTTAATTCTATTTTTCTCATTATTTTTATTAATATTTATTCGCAATTCGTTAACACTTTTTAATCATTTATTTTATCTGAAATCCAATCAAAGCTTACATTGAGTTGTAATGTAATTCCAATCGCATCGCAGGGTATGTCCAATATGTCTACAGTAATGCAGTAATCGATTAATGGATTAATCATTCTTTGAGTTTAGTATTAATTGTATTGATTCTAATGATTGCAAGGATTGTATGCATTCTTGTATTGATTGTATTGACTGTAATAACTGTTAATTTATTATATTTCGTGCCTTAATATCAAATATTGTTATTCTTTATTACAATAACTCTTCAGAACTATTAATATATATATAAATAATTAGTTTATTATAATATCGATTATTATTCGTATTTTGCGAATAATGACAATTAATTTTAGTTTTTTAGGAGAAATATATTTTAGTTATTAATTAAATTGTTTTCCTATCAATCACTTCACTCAATAAGTAATTAATTTCAATAAAAAATAACAAATATTTTAATTAATTTATAATTTGTTTTGATTTACTGTCGAATATATGGCTCAAATGGTAGGTCAGTTCGAAGTGCACTTCGGGATCAATTGGTCGAATAAAATATAGACAGAAAATAATTGAAAAAAAGTTCAAAACTTTTGTTTTATTAATAAATTCGTTGAAAATTGAAATATTTGTTTAGAAACACAAGAAATCGTTTTTTGGCTAATATTTGAAAAATAAATACAATTAAAGAGATTCGGAACTAATTTTTTGATTCGATTGATTGAGTTATACTTAACTTAAGTAAAGATAACTATTATTAATAAAATTGTGCTAAATATCAATATTGCTCTCAATAGTTAACGACTAGTTTTAACAGTTTTCACATCAGTTTTGATCGATTTTCAGATAATTAAAGACTGAATAAAAAGAGTTTACAAAACGTTATTACAATTTAATAATTATTATTAATATTAATAATAAATAACTAATTATTATTACAATAAGAATAAGAGTATAAATAAATCAGTAAATAGTAAAACAAATTCTTAATTATAATTAAATATTAAGTAATTAATTGAAATAATTGTCAATAAATTATAGGAAAACACGATTTATATCCAAAAATCGATCGCAAACTAAATGATTGTATCAATGATTTCATTGGTTTTCAATTATTTCTTAAACTCTAATAACAGTCACGTAATTAAAGTAAAGATTTTCAGCAAAAATAGACTGAATTTAAATGTTTTGTTCATTTCTTTCTATAATATAATACAACAGACATTCGGAACAGTTATCCAATAGTTTTGGCACTCATTCTAAACGATTGTCACTCTTATGGCGGCTAAGCCTCTGAGTCGTCCGTCTCATTGGCTTTGGCTCTGAAGGAATCGGCTTTCGATTGACCGAAGTTTCGGGTTATGTTGTTAGTGATGGCCCGTATGTTCTCCAGTCGCTCGGCTAATGTGTTCGGAGTCACTATATTGCTGGTCGAGTGCTGGCCCGACAAGTAATCAATGTTTATATCACTGTCGGCGCCGACATTGAAGCAATCCTCGTCTGACAGGATATCAGGCCTCAGATGTCTGTTCGGCGCCGGGTATTCGAACTCTGAGTCATACATGAGATTAATCGAATCGAAGTTATCCAACATTCGAGAACTGGCGCCCGATCTCGAAGACATACTCGTGTCGTCCATATCGCCGTCATTTGCCCCGTCATTCAACAGTGAGTTGACATCACTGAGCGCTCCCTCGGCATCGGTCAGTCCGGCGTCGTTGAGCACAGACATGCCGTCGAGACCGGCGACGCTTTCATCACAATTAGTGTCAAACAATTTGTTCGACTCATCGAACGACTGGTCTTCAGAACGCACTTCACTCTCATCACTGGCCGAATGGCCACCACTGGCCAACTGATTGTCTTTTTCGTGTCGGTTGTAGTCCTCGTCCTCATTGTCGCCCTCATAGTAGGGAATGTCATCCGAATCCAGATTCTCATACTCTGACTCTTTGGTGTGTTTTCGTGCGAAACGATTTGAATTCGAAATCTTTTGACTTTTATTGCAATTATTTTTTATATCCTTTTGTTTGGAATTCTCTGAGAAATCGATGTCTTCTAAAGGAAAACGAAAACCCATTGGACGTGAGTTCTTGTGGTACTGATGCTCGAGATCGACCAAATCGGCGGTCATATCGAGCAAAGTGTCGGCTTTGGATCCGAGCGCTCGGTTTTTGATCCGTTCGTATTCACACAGATTCTTGTCTTTATTGCTGGCGATCACCACATCATTGTTCGACTCATTCTTCTCGTCTTCCAATTCCTCTTCAAAACTGACACAAAATTCGTTCTTCTGTTTCAGTCTTTCCTTTTTATAACCAAATTCTGCCAAAACTTCGCTAACATTTCTGAGTTCTTGCAATGGAATCATTGGAAGCGATCCTTTGCTCCGGAGTTTAGGCGAATAATCGCCAAACTCTCGGGCGCTCTGTTTGGACACACTCTCCATTGAAGGCAACTTTTTTGGCATAATTTTGCCGTATTTTGAATGTGAACTCGACTTATAATAATCAGGTAAACTGCCCTTCCGTTGACTGCGCGAGGAGTTGGAGCCAAAAGACGGCGACCGCTGCACGAAATCCCGGTTACCCTTTCGAGAGGCGGCGCCCAATAGGTTCAAATCGAGCTCTTCTTCCGTATCACTCGTTGCAGTCCTTCCGCTCAACGAATGTTTGCTAATAAGCGGAACATTGATGTCGTCGTCGTCTTTACTCCACTCTCTTTTGCTATTCCTATGCCTTCTTCGGGCGCTATTAGTTCCAGAGGACCCGTCACTCTTGTAAGAGCCCGAATGTGTTCCTTGACTTTTGAAGTTCGAATGTTTCGTATTCTGAGTGTTCGGGTGAGACGACTGATGCGAATGGTGTGAGTGGTTGTGGTGGTGGACGTGATGGTAGTGTTTCTTTGGGTTCAGTTGGGGTCCGTCTGTTTGGGCACTGGAGTCGGTCTTCCTCTTTGAGCCGAATAAGTCATTATCACTTCGTTTAATGAAAATACAATAATCGTCTCTATTGTGGGTTCGGACGAACGAGTGCTCGGCCTCTGTTGTGGTCTCCGGGTTTGGGTAAACCCATTGAAGAGAAGCAGAACCGCCAGAGTTGCGATTGAATGCCGGCGAAGGGGTGTCCAGATCTGTGCGCGTCAGACCTCCATAAGTGGTCTCCGCGTCGGTAATCGGCGCAACACCTGATCCGGAAGATGACGAAGACGTCGAGTGATAAAGTGACGACTCGTCCATAGAAGAGGGTCTACCGATTCCTCTGACAGAAGTGGCCTGGGTGTTATCAATGTCATCCAAACTGTCCAGACTTTGAACAGTCGCCACATTTGTTTCGGCCAAAGAAGTAGTTCTTTGCGATGCAGTCGGAGATGAAAACGGAAGCGGAATATTGGTTGGGTTGGGGTTCGCCTTCTGGGCACTGCTTCTGCTCGGAATAGCAGGTCTTGGATTAGAATGATCTCTGGGCGGCAGCGGAGGCGTTATGTCATCCAAATTGGTTTCTTGTACTCCAGTCGGCGACACAATAGTGAGCGGCCGTTGATTGGCCTGAGAGCCCACCAACTGATCAGATTCTGGGGGCGGCGGCGGCACTGATGAACTCAATTCCTTGAGCGCTTCCCAGGCGTCGCCTTTAGTGGGCACGGGTTCGGCAACAGGTGTTTCCTCAACTATAGATCTGATTGTACTGATCGGCGATTTACTCAATTTCGTCCGTTCCGGTCGATCCGTATGAATATAGTCTGTTATTATAGGTTTCGGCGGATTATAACTCGGAATCGAATTCATTCTTCTGTTTACGTCTGAGTTCTTAACCGGATATCTATTGATCGCTTGAAGTAATGGCGAAGAACTGAAATTCGTTTGACTGCTGTTCTGACTGTTGTTTTGATTGCTTTTCTTCGGCTTTGAATTCGAATTATTTTTCGTATTGTTTTGCTCTCTATTTATAAGACTCAGAGGCGTCGGAACCCCCCCTACGATGGCATTCGTTCGGTGCGAACCGTTATTCGCAGAACCGATAAAATCATAATTATTATGATTTCTTTGATTCTTGCGGTCAATCAAGAAATAAGTAGTCATTTCTCCCTTTCCTTTCACTTTAACTCTTCCACGACATTGGAAATCATACGGATAGTCCTGTGCAGCACAGATAGTATGCAATGGAACGGTTAGCTCGAAAATTAATAGACAATAATAAGACCAATACCTTAAGCAATAAATATACTTCTTCTGTGCATTGGGTATGGTTTGGTAGGCCTGTGCTGTCCATTCTTGAAGCCAGGTTGACAGTATCACCCTGGTGTTTGAAATTAACAGTTACTATACGTTAGAATTGGTGTCATTCCGACCTGTATTCAAATACATACCCAAATGTCGTACTGAGGCTTTCGAGCGCCTGTAGTATAACAGAAAAGATTTTAGAACTCAAATACTGTATAGAGTTTGGAATGAAAGGTCAAACCTATGACACCGGCGACAACGGGTCCGATATTGAGGCCGACGCGAAGCATAAAGTTATTGTAAGAATTTTCGTTTATTTCCGACAATCGATCCCTCATTTCAAACACTAAGTCCACTAAACAACTCATACACTGAGCCGCGTATGCACTGTCCGTCTCCTAAAGAATACAATTTTTGAGTTCAAACGTGCGTTCAATTCGTTCAGACATTGAAACCAAACAAATAATAGTTTTATTTAAAGTAAAATATAAAACAAAAGTAAAACTGACTGCTATTCTGAACTCCGGCATCAGTCCGATGGCTGCCATATAACAACTGCCGACTGTTTTAATCTTATCAATCGATTTGTACTTTTCGTGATCTAATAACTAATCGTATGATCAGATTAAACATTAGTCACTTAATAGCCATAACTCTATAGTTCTATAGGTTTCTAATCAAATCAATTCAATACTTCATCGAAGTCTGCAATTATCTCATTGAGCAGACGAAGACATTCGACGCCCTGATTATTGCCATCCAATTCCATATAAAACTCCATAAAATTGGGAATCGATGCGAAACAAACGCCAACTTTAGTGTATGACTGGTGATAGAGATCCTGACAGACAATACAATTACAAAATAATTGTGAAAATAATTAAACAAAAAGTGTCTGAAAATTAGTAAAACTGAACGCAAACCATATTATTCCTGAACTGGTTGTCGAGGAAGTGTGTGGCCACGTGTGAGGGCAGAAGATTGAAAAGTATGCGTCTATTGCTGTCTTGCAGTTCATGCATATCTGACTTCTCTTCGTAGGCCTGAGAGTTCCACAAGAAGTCCAACCGAGCCGTCCATTCCACTTGTCGGCCGTGGATTAGAACGGCCAGAACGAAGTGGATTATAATGACCGGACCAGTTATGCTGAGGGGAACGCCAAATCTTGACAAAGAATAATTGGATCCGAGTTTCAGTATATTGTTTGCAATTAATAATTCAAATATCTATCTATAATGTATAGGCCAGGGATGACCAGAGCTGTCGAAGGAGTCGCCAAAATTTAAATTAATAGATCAGAAGTATTACTAATAAAGTTTGAAAGCCTATTAAAGATTTTTGTATCGAATGAGTTATATTATTTTGACGCTGTATTGATTGCCTCCACTGACTATCCCTGGTTATACTGTAGCCTATACGGTGCAAATCTCACTCATAAGTGCACTGAAAAAGTCTGTTGTGAGTGAACTCGATTACGATCAGAAAGACTGCGGCCATAGGGATGAGCAGAGCTGCCTTAAGCATCATAGGGAGGCGCAGGAATATGACCAGTGGGAAAAAGGAGAGGATACAGCTCATTATTATATAGTGAGGGAATGGGCATAAGCGGTGGTCGTCCTGCTTGTTGTCGAGAACGGCGCTGGTAGGCGAACAAGTGGTGTCGTCCAGACAAGTGAACTGAAAATTAAAAATTAATTCAAATATATGTATAAAAAGTTGTGTCAAAAGTGTTAGT
Organism: Eueremaeus valkanovi; assembly: GCA_034693305.1. NCBI lineage: Eukaryota > Metazoa > Arthropoda > Arachnida > Sarcoptiformes > Eremaeidae > Eueremaeus > Eueremaeus valkanovi. The sequence continues at coordinate 11,960 of JAQIWA010000199.1, read as the reverse complement.
CTAATAGAAAACAGGAATTAATTATTGATTAAGTGATGGAAAGAGTGTAAACTGTTGGAGCACTTACCACATTCACCTGAGCCACTGAATAAATAATGACAACCGTAAAGATCATTATTCCCAGACGTAAGAGAAAGTGTTTTGAAATATCCCAACAAATGCACTGAAAATTATTATTATTATTATTATAACTCATTAGACATCAGATATAATATAGAAGTTATAAATATTTAACATAAATATAGAATCTATTTCTTCGCAATATTTAGTTCTTTAGAGATCAGTTGAATTAAGATATCATTACATAAATAGCAATCATTTTTGGATTAGATTCTCATAAATATATTCAAATAAAAAGATTTAAAATAAATCTGAGCTTTGATTCGCTTTTGAAAGGATTTATTTATTCATCGAAGCAATGCATATACGATATGAATATTTGAATATAGACTCACTTTTATTACTAAAATATTTTATTCTATACTTATTATAATGAATAATAAGAATATTCTATATCTATAATACAGACAGAATAAGCAGAGAAGCAATAAAGGACTTCGAGTCCACTTTGTTTACGTGCTTTACATCATTTGCTCTTTACATATAAGGCATTAATCTTTAAAAGTTTTAATCTTAAAGAAGCAAATATAAAGACTAGGGATATTCAGGGCTGCGACCAAGACTTGCTCATAAGTAAGAGTTGAGACAAATTCAGTTTAAATTGTTTATATTCAACATTATTTGCGCTCACTTTTAATAAATCCAATAAAAACATTTGACTCCGAATCGATTTTACAACCAATACCCCTCTAAACCGGCAAAAGCACCTGAACATCCCGACAACGACTGAATTATATTTATTTTAATTTAATGAATCATTAGTAACGATTAGAATTTAAATTTTAATTATAATTATATGAAATGAAATAATAAGAATCAGAATATCATTATAAGTCTTTGGAAATGATTTCTATATTTATGTCAATCCGTTTGAAATTCTTTTAATTTTATAGATATTCTGAAATACAATCAATAAAACAATGAATATCTGCAAACCTGAAGCCGAGCGCCTAAAACAAGAATCAAAAGCACAGATATCCAGACGAAGGCCACTAAGAATAGTGTGACCAGAATTAGGGTTCTGTTAGCGCAGAGAACAAAGGGTTTGTCAGTATATTATGCAAATCATGTGTCAGTGCTGTCAAACCTGGGAAGAATTGCGATCTGAAGTCCTGCCAACAGCATTAAGACACCCATAGCACAGGCCAAAGCCATACCGAAGCCCCTGTCCTTCTCTTCGTGATATTGTCTTTCTTTGTATTTGTCTTTAAAACAAAGAGTAATGACATTAACATGAGTTGACTTTTCTCTGTCCACACTTCGGGCGTCGATAGCCTGAGCCAAGTACTTGTTGACCCGGTTGGTGCCCTGGTGGTAGACTACCGAATGCCTCTTTTTGAACGGTTTGCGCAATTTATCCGTTACTTTAAACTAATCAATAGATTGAACACAAAAGTCAATAAACTTTTGGTAGAGATAAGAGCGGAGAGAGAAGAGAGAGAAGCGATTGAATGAGTTCTACTTTTTTGGGTAATTGGTTCTCGAGGTTTGCCGACTGAAGGTTTACGTTGGATATCATAGCCATATTAGCGAAGGGCACATCAATGCTGTACTTTATTGAATGCAATAACTGTATGACAACATTGGATACGTTCTTAAACGAGAGCTTTCTTTTGGTCGAACCGGCCAACTGTCGCACTTGTAGGGTATTGAACAGAAATGGCTGCAAATATAATCAGTGAACAAAACAATTAAAATTCATCAAAAATTATATTGAATTTAAGAATTTCTTAAAAATCTTTATAAATTAGAGATTTTATAAGTCAGAGCAATGCAAATAAAGAGCGTTTTCTATTAAGTAATTATTTATTTAACCAAATATTTGCTAAAATTAACCCAATCTTTGTATTGAATCAATTACAGAAAGTATTAAGTATTTGAGCCACAGATAACTGTTTCCTAATTGAAGGATATATTGGTCTATATGTGTAAACAGATTAGCTATGCTTTGCTCCAACTCTCTTGTTATGCAGTCGAGTGTCAAATAATCAATTAACTCAACTTAACTCAACTTATTTATTCTTTTCTCAGAGTTAAGCACTCGATTCGATTGAACAAACAATAAGAATATAATGTCTTTAATGAGAAGCAAATTAATGCTTCATTTTTTCAAAAAAGCTTTAATTCACTGATTCTATAATTATCTGAAATTTTAAGAAAACATTTGAACAAAAATAAGAGAATTTGAAGCAAAAGAACGGATTTGTGATCATTAATGTCAATCTCTTTGCTCTGCTGTGAATCATCGCCATTGAAGAGCAGAAAACCGTGAATTCACGCATCGTATAGACATTTTTCACAGTGAGCTTCAGCTAAAAAGGTACTATAGCTAAAACAATCAAAACATAGCACCGGTAACAAAATTGTAAGGAAGTTATCCAGCAATCAAAAAATAAGTTCAATACTGAATGTTAAGAATTCTATTGAATTATTCGTCAAATAATGCAAACATAGAACCAGTGCCGTAAACAAGCGATAAACGAAGTCATATCTTGTTTGGAAAAGTTCAACTCTGCGAACCAGATCAAATCAGGAGTAACTAATAATCATTTTGTACCCTGATTTAAAAAAAGCTCTTCGATCGTTACAAATATTGAAAGCCTAAGTCAGATAGGGATGAATTTCATTACTAGACGTCATGAATATGCATGGAGTTTGTGAGAATAGGCATCACATTTTAAAAGTAGAAGATCGACACTGCTGTACAGTACAGAACTTCTAAAATACATTCATGAATATATTCATTATAGAAAACAACTATATATTAGCTGTCAATCACTATATTCTGCTAACTTTACTCTTTCAAACTTTTCATTTGTCACTACTCCTACTTTTAATATCATTATAACTTCATGTTTGAACTCATTTCGTAAGATTAAAGATTAACAGAAAAATAATCTTTTATTCATTCATTACTAATGTTTAGTAATGCAACTATCAAAATGATCCTAGGATCATAGTTTGTCTATCTACAGTTACAAACAACCCAAGTATTGGATCAGTAATTGGAGTCAAGTTTGCAAAAGATGAGAATTTTTGATAACATTTGCATAAATTATTCAAAAAGTAGACAATTATTGTTCGTTTAAAATCAAATTCTATTCACAAATGTTTATTAAAGTCACGCGAATTATAATTATTTAAAGGAATGACAGTTTGACTCGTGTTTCACACAAACCCATTACAGCTGTCGTGTGAGTGACGCCCTGTCCGCCACTCTCGCCATCATTATTGGTGGCAATACTAATAATAAACTGAAATCTATTGATTGGCCACAAAACGCACATTTCATAGCATTGTCTAATTGTTTTATATTTATAAAATCAATATCAGGGTTACGGTATAACAAAGGTGGCCAAGGAGCTTAGGGCCAAATGTATTGACCCTTTTGTGAATAGAATATTAGATGCCCTGAATAATGGGCATTGAATAGTGTTTGCGCATCTCTGGCTCAATGTCTGAATGGATACTCCGGCAGATTGTGTCAGATATTGAGATAGAACTGGAATTCAATATAAAATAGCTTTCAATTTGAGTTCTAATTGGATTTGTTAACAGTTGGATAACTGGGTAACTGTTTTCTGTTATACACAACTGAATTAAGTTTATGTAAATACTACACTGGACTCGCAATTCGATCAATGATTTTCATCTGACTTCCACTTAATATAGAGAAGACTTTTACGAAACCAACAGAAATAGAAAATCTGTAGAAATACATAAATATTTATGACTTGTATTCACAGAACTTCTCAAATATTTAAATTTATTTTGGGCTCATTTTTATACAATTCTTTAATATCTTTACTTCAATACAATTTTAAAATTTATTTAAAACCAACCGGGGTGTTCACACTCGACCAAACCAAGTCATCCAAAGCTCAATGTATTCTCACAAACCTTTCCCCTGTTTCTGAAGATAGGGATAGGGAGGGCATTCATGCCTGAACTGGCTTGAAAAATATGATGCTTAATAATAGGAATGCCCAGGGAGGGTTCAGCCAAAAATACCCAGATAAGTTCGAAAATCGGCAAAATCTCCTCTAAATTATTTTTAAGCCGAATAATAACTATTTCGGGCGTTTTTTCACCAAGTCTCAGTTGGATAAATAAACAAGATTGTTTTTGTTTAATTAAATTATTTTTAACCCAATTTCAGTCAAAGCAATCAATTTTCAACTAAAAATCTGCCCTTTTATCTCCCCTAGACTTGATGAGCTTAGCCACCCCCTGGTATAATCACTCTTATATTATAGGTTGGAATTAATTGCAATACAATGAGTCGAACAAACATTAGACAGTGAAGGACATGCTTAAACCTATCAGGAGCCTAAACCAGACATAATTCTATGAAAATTTCTATTTTTGTAAATGACTTAACCAAGAAATTTTTCACCGGGCGATTTTTTTCTGGCACAGCACTCCTGGGCCAAAACCACTAGGGTTATATAAAATTTCAGATATTCAAAATGATCCTTGCTAAAAATGATCGAATACTTTTTCTAAAACTGTTTTTGCACTGGGTGACTTTATATCTGCAAAATGGCATAATTCATCAGGCTCTAGAGCAAAAACAACAAGGGATAAATGAACTCTGAGCAATGAAAAATAATGACAATAAAAAAAATTAAAAAATAATTCTGGATATCACCTTGGTGTCAGTAATTATTATTAAACGCCATTGAAATTACATTCTATTTTAATTGAACAATTATCAGTAACACCAAGGTGATATCCAGAATTATGTTTCAAGTATTTTTTATTGTGATTATTTTTCATTGCTCAGAGTTCATTTATACCTTGTGGTTTTTTCTAGCCTGTTGAATTATGCCATTTTGCAGATATAGTCACCCTGTGAAAAAACTAAGCAGTTTTAGAAAAATTCCTGATAATTTAGATGTGTTCATTAATTTTTTGCAAGGATCAATTTGAAATTTTATATGCTCCTAGTGGTTTTGGCCCTAGAATCAGTGTCGATTTACTGCTACCGGTGCTGCATCAGTGAAAATCGCTTTGTGAAAAGTTCTTGGTTAAGTGGTTTCCAAAAATAGAAAATTTGATTAAATTTTATCATCTGGTTTAGGCTCCAGATTGGTTTAAGCATGCTTCATTTATTTGACACTGTATTCTTAAGGAAGCGAATGAATTGTTGTCAAACTATTGGCACACAAATCAAAATTAATAAATGATTAATGCCCTACACATCAAGGGAAAAGTTACTGGGGTAGTATTAAGACTTCATAGTCAATGTTTACACTCTGTTAGATTTGAGGTGAATTCAAAGCATACGTTAGCCATCAGTCTGACTGTGATGTACAGTACAATCAACACGGGTTACAGAGATGACTATAGCAGACGAATGTTACAGAAATGTAACCAAAACAGTCATCTCTGCGAACCAGAGATTTCGGGTACAGTACAGTCAAAGTCTCAAAGGCTAAGCCGCGCTCGACGTAGGCTCAGATCACCTATGATTCAAACGCCTAAAAATCCGCCCCTTTTTTGTATAAGTCTTATCCAACGCTTTCAAACATATTTTCAACAAATATTGTGTACTTTTCTGTCCGAAAGTGAATAAAAATTTTATGCATTCAATTGAAAAGAAATAAAGAGAACTTGAGTTGAATTTAAATCGTTTTCTTCTTTAAAAGAAGATTAAAACCAGTTCTTTGTTTTCGTTCAGTTTTGATGACAAAAAGCTGTCATTTATTTAATGGGTAATTAAATTGTTTATTGACTGCATTGTATTGAATGTCAAGTTTATAAAAACAATTCAAAGCCTGTCTGTCATACACGCAGTGCACACGAAGTGGACATTTATTCGGATAAATATCAATATTTGATGGTTTGCTTGACTTTAATATTAATAGAATATAATAATTATTATTAGAATGAATGGCAACGAGGAAAGGGTTGAAAGCATACAAAGCATATACTGTACACATATACTGGTAATCCTTATGAATGATACATCGATTGAAGCATTGATTAATAGCATAGAGAATATTGTCTCAAATAATTAGCAATTATTGTGAGACCAAAATCAATACGTAATACGAATAGGAAGAGCAGTCTATTTGCGTTCGCGCATCACTCCTAACATATTCATACTCTTAGCCCAACTCTAACTCTGAGTCTAACAGTTAGACTCTAACTCTATATTTCATTCAATCACTACTTTTAAATGCTATATATTTTATACTTTTGTTTTTGTCTTCGACTGACCTTTTCTCTAGTATTCCATATGTTTTTCAATCAATATTATTCTGTACTCTATTCTAAAGTAATTTTGTCTATGAGTGCAAACAATCCATTCTTTTGGATAAGTTCTGGTCTTTTAATATAAAAATACTCTTTAAGTCAAATCAATTCAACGATGAGTTCTGTTCGCATCAAATATTAACAAATATTAGCATTAAATGAATGGCTTTTTCTCATAAAAACATTTACTGTTATTAATCAGACAATACTGTAATTCTCATTCAATGCTATTTCGATCGAAAGGCTATTTCGATGTCTTTTTATGTCTGCTTTCAATCATATTTAGTATAACTTAGGAATAACTGAATACAATCTAATGGCCGGACAATAGACCCAAACCTTTCTCCTATGCATTGGAGGAACGATGAAATAAGTTATGACATTATGTTCTCTCAAATAGCTGTTCCGTTCGGCGCCGAAACCATTTTCCACTTCATATTCTCCGTGAAGGCAATCGAGGGTAGACTGAGTGATGTGCACCCGACCGGCCACTCCTCCCGCCTCCATCTGATTGGCTGAGCATTGGATGCAAAAACAAATGGATATTATTTTTATTGACTTTAATACCAATTATGCGAACAATACATACCGAGCGTCACGTCATTACTCCAGACGTCGTATTGCCATTTCCTGAGCCCCAGTACTCCGCACAACACTCTTCCCGTATGGATACCGACCCGCATATTCAAACTGACATCCGTGGCCTCAACTACTGAGGCTATGGCGTCAATCATATCCAGACCCATCTCAACAGTGCAGTGCGCGTGGTCTGAACGCGGCTCCGGTAGTCCACTGACACAGTAATAGCAATCGCCGAGAATTTTGATGCGCAAGCAGTGGTTGTCGTTCGCTAACTGATCGAAACGGCCGAACAGTTCATTGAGCAGTCGGACCAGTTCTTGAGCCGTGCACTGGGAGGCCAATACTGTGAAGCCGACGATATCAGCGAATAATATGCTAACGTTTTCGTGCTTTTGGATGTAAATCTTGTGGAACTGACCCAACTCGCGCGGGGCCAGTATGTCGGCCTTCATCTCCATGGCCACGTGTTGGGGCAAAACACTTAACAACAATCGTTCGAGTTTTTCATTCTCGTCCTCCATCTCGAGTCTGGCGTTAATGCAGTTCCTTGTGTCGAGAAAAGCCTTTCTGCCGGCCTTTTCCATGAGGTTGTGCGCCAACAGACCAATCAGGTTAACCGTCGAGAATATAACGGCGTTTGCAATGATCTGAAGAATATATAAGTATTTCATATTATTCTTATATATCATCTCAAAAGTGGTAAACACTTCAGATATTTGTAGAAAATGTTTTGCAAAACTCAAACCATTTTCAGAAATGAGATATGAATTGAATAAAAATTTAATAAAATAAAAGAGAAACACAAATAAAAACAATTCGGCTAATATTGAAATTTTATTTATTCATAGATTCTATCTCTCGCTTAGACTATATATTATTCGTTTGGAAAACAAATTTGTTTTCACATTACATATGACTTATGAATACATTTCTGTAATATTCCGAATGAGTTCTTCTAAATATTATTTATATAAAAATAAATCAATATTTCTATGAAAACAAATATTAATACTTCAATCAGATCTGTATTCGATTCCGTAAATGCAGCCAATCTTAACCGGCAGACTTAGGATAAATCAAAAACTTCATTGCTCAATAACAAACCCATTACACAAATAAGGTTGCGATCAATTCTTAACATTTTATTTTTGAGTCTATTCTATACAATAGAATCTGTGAATAGTTTCTAAAAAAAATAATAATTTGTTTCGTAATAATGTTATTGCAATGGAAAGCAATGAATGCAAACCCAATTCTGTCTCTCTTTCAGAGCATTTAATAATCAATTGCTGAGCACTTTGTCTCTACGCTTATAACGTTTGCAGAATTGTATAGAAATGATCAAGATAAAAAATAGGGATGTACAAGTCCAAAATGTCAGGGTGCATTTTGGAATTTTTTCCAAAATTATGGGGTCTCAACAAGTCTACGGATTTTGCCAACAATTTTTCGCCAAACTAGGGGTGGGGGTGGGGGTAACAAAACAACGAAAAAAAGACCACTTATAAATGCCATTTTCAAAACTCAGGGATGTTTTTATCTATACCCCTTGCATATCCCTAATAAAAAGTATCCATGTCAGTTTATATGCAGTATTATACCAGTCCGGCTCAAATTAAAGAGAAGATCAAACGGCAGAAGTGACAGAATTCAGGTATTTTCCGAAATATATCACTTCAATAAATAGTGTCCACATTTAACCCCCTTTAGGGGCAGAATTGTCAGTACATAGAATGGAAAAATATTTGAGTGAAATGATTGGGTTTTATAAATAATATTTAGATTAAAATTCTAACCAAAACAATAATAATAGAGAATAAAAATATTATTTTATTTGCGCCTAATATTGAGCCGAACTATAAAAACAACATTCATTTTAATTCTGCTTTTGAGACTCAAAGTCTTTCAACAGTAAAGAAAATCAAAATTCATTTGCAAACAAATCATTTTAATGAACAGTTTTTATTTGAAAAACTCATTTCACGTGAAGAACGACTGAGAAGTAAACGAACAAAAGGTTTTACACCAATGATTAGATTCAGACGCAAACAGAGAATAATGAAAAATAACGAAAAGAGAAAATAATTGAAATTTTTGTGCAATACATAGACAAACGAGTTATCCAACGACTGAAAAAGTAATTCAAAGAATACTCTATTCTTTGTAATATTTATATAAAAAAAAATTTAATTGAAATTTCATAAAAATTAATTTTGAAATTAAGGCCAACTCTAAGAATACATTCAAAGGTATCGATCGATCGATTCTATAAAATTCCGCGAATTCTTCTCAGTTTCAGTCCTATGTCAGCAATTCTGGAATAAGAATTTTAAAAATCATCTTGCTAAGGGCATTTCGTCTGAATGTGTGCTCATTTGAACAGAGCTACAAAATATTTGTGTAAATTGGTTCAAGATCAATCTATGAATATTCTTTGGAAGCATTGACACGAATTGTAATCTGTTTTAAAATAAGGTATAAATACAACGTCGATGTCATCCATCAAAGCGCGTATTAATCATTCCGTCAGTGAGTATACAGTTATGACTCCGATTGCATGACTGGATCACTATTTAGACATTTTCCTCCAATGTCTCCATTAATTCAGAATTTCTGTGAGTTTGAGAAAAGGGCTTCACTTGAATTTCCGGTGCGTTTTCTCCATTTTTATCAATAGCTAAAGTCAATACTGATGTTTGAGCCTGCTAAGTCTATCATTCAATTCTGTATACGATTCAGATGATGTGATTTCATAGCAAAACAATTTATATGAGCCATTGATCTGCGATTTTTTGATTTTAGAGAATTTAAAGCAAAAGAACGAGTCTTTGAATATAAAACAGAATTATTTTCTAACTCTTATACAACACTGTATTGAGTGTACAGTACAGTAGAACTAAAAAGTATGAACTGATAGCTATTGGCTACAAATCTAATTCCATTTTTCTCTTTTTCCTCGAAAACAAATCTATTCGTCAATAGAGAGAAAAAAAAGTTTTTTTTTCAATTGAGTGAAACTCTTTTGAGAGAATCATAACATTTATTTGGATGCGAACATCATTTATATAATATAATACATGTTATGTTGTGTTGCTTTGCTTTGCTTTACACAACAGTTACACAATTTATATGATCACAAAAATGTTCGCTTACTCTACACATACGGTATAACTGTATCAGTGATAATAAAACAGAGACATTGGCACAGATTATCATTTTGTGGTTAGAATTCAGAGTATTTGTTGATCTAATATATAACTTATGGCCGAATCAATCAATTCAGTCATAATAGAGACGACAATTCTTTTGCTAATACACTATAAATATGAACCACTTTCAGTGCCAAACCCTATAACAAAACTTTTTATAACATTTTTTATCGATTTTCCAATTCGTCGCTCAATCGAATAGATTCAAGGATGAAATTTAATTATTATATCCAATAGAAAGATCATTTTTCGTACCATCAGTTCCGATCTCATACATTAGTTTGAGTTTATTTTTATTCTATTTAGTAATTACTTTATTTAATTAAATTTTATTTTTTCGTGAATTAGAATAATTATTAAATTAAAATTTTTTTAATTCATTTGAATTGTTTTCACTTTAATTCAAAATATATTAAGAATTTCAATATTTTTTGTATTTATTTTATTTGGCGATTGGATGCAAATTATGCTAATCTTATTGAAATATACATTAATTTCAATAAAACTAAACCTGAATAACAGTATTGAAACGAGAGAAGAGATGAATGTGTGGAGAGAGAGATCAGAATCCGATTCTACGCTAGAATATAGTGAAGTGGAAAACGAGTGAAACAAAACTGAAATAAATAATAGTCGACACGAATAATAAGGTTAGAGAAGAAGAGATTCGCTATTAATTAATAGAACAGGTATGTGAAGAATGAGTGCCACTCCAACCAACTTAATGGATAGGAGAGGGAGAGGGAGGGAGAGAGAGAAAGTTCAGTTCCATTAAGTCAATGTTTTTGTCACGACTGATGTGCTAAGGAGTTGCCACTAATATTACAGTTTCTCTACCGGTGCCAAATCAGTATTAGTGTCATTTTCCTCATAAAATCTTGTCTCAAATCCCGATAAGAGTCGAAAAAATAGATTCTATTCTCGAGTTCTCTATATCTGATCGACAATACAATAGAGAAGAGAAGAAGATGTGAACAAATGACGCAAACATTGGGTTCTTATAAAATCCATGAGAATTCTTAAGGGATCTGTCGATTGGTTGGAATGATAGAGAGGCTTAACTTAATTAGCAGACAGTAAATCAATTCTTCTCACTCATCAATTTGAGACATGTCCTTAAATTATCTCAATTATCGCACATTAATGCCGTTGCAATCAAATACTCCGTTTGCCTCCAAAACTAAACTAATCTAAACTCAGTCTCTCTTTCGATAAAAATAATGGAAAAAATTATTATTAATTTCAGTAAAGATTTTATCATTAATTAGATTCTAATTATTACTAATTGTATTGCATTACTATTTCTGTGCGTATATCCAAAAAAGTCATTAATCAAATGAAATTAATTTTTACACAATAACTAACCCAGTATTGAATGTATTCTATTTTAAACTCATTTTCTCCACACATCTAACAGATCGCACATTAATTATTACTGAATTAAATTAAATTATAAATTCTTTACTTAATATTATTTTACTTAATTTTTTACTGTCATTGCTGTCAATTAGGCAAAAGTTGGTTTAAGCCATGAGTCATGAAGTCATGAGAAGCTTCATTCAGACGCAAGATATTGTCCTAATTGATAATTATTGTTCAGACCTACAGTATGTGGATAATAGGGAAGGTTATAATGGGACCTAAATGGCATCAAATCGCCGCTTTTGAAATTTAGATTTACAAATGAATTAGGGTAGATCTAAGCAAGACTAGGTTCATTTTAGTTAGGGATGCCATAGGGGGGGGTATAGACAAAATACCCCCCCCTGAGTTTTGGCCAAACATCCG